>OVBX01000009.1:0-105593 GCA_900406325.1 Erucastrum elatum | reverse complement strand
AAATTGGGGTACACTAATGCATTTGACTTCAATATTTAGGTTGGTTTTAGCAATTCTCCCAGTTTTTTAACACCGTCTTCTTCTCTATTATGCATATATATATATACGTCATGTGGTGCATGGAACTGAGTGAAACTACATGATGGGGATTTCTCGGTTGATGGTATTGTTTTGGGTTAGGATGTTAAAGGTAATGTTTTCGGGTTGAAAAATTGTGTTCAGAGGGTGTTGTACTGTTGTGTTCATGACATCAAAACTTACTTGAGAAAAAAATATTTTTAAGACCATGTCCTTAAACAGAGCATGCATAATGCATTCGTCACAGGTCTCAACTAAGAAAGCTCGTTTATCCCAAAATGCTGATGGTTTACTCCGACATATTCAACACCTAAACCAACTAAATAAACTCACAGCTGTAATTTACCAACCATTAACTAAAGATTTGATAACTAAGACGTTGCACATATCACAAACCAAATCCAAGATGATGTATATGAGAAAATTATAGCATAGAGATAAATACGTTTGGAGTCGAGACTACAACAACCCATAGAGTAATCCAAAACTCATTTTTAATCTTCTAGAAAAACGAAACAGAGAGAGCTGAATACAGAGACAAAACAGAAGACAGATCAATCTTCTCATAGGTGAGCATGGTAAATTTAACGCCCTCACTTGCAAAAGAATTGAAACAGTACATTAATAGAATTGAGACCAATCACATTTGTTTGAAATTTGGGACAAACCATCGAGCATTAGATAATTGAACGGGCGAAAAGAGACTTGGATGTGGTCTTTCAGTTTCTTGCGTGCCAAGATTGAAGATAAGTATATCTTTCTCACTCCAAAAACGACCCAAATCAGAATCACAGTAGTTATTATGATTGCCGCTGAAATATATTGAATTTCCATTGACTCCTTGGTTGGTGTTGGCAAGCCTAACGGTGATACCAAGATCCAAAATTATTGCTTCTTCGTCTCCCAAATAATCAAGTTTCTCCCACTCGCTATTTGATGAACCCATCTTGTAGATGCGGAAGGACCAAGCATCAGAATCGCCCAAAACTATGCTCTTAACCCTCAGAACTTCACCAGTCACTCTGACTACAAGATTTTCAGTCTTGATCTTCTTCCATACATGAAGAGGAGCATCATAGTAGAAAACATCCTCTGGCTTTTTCGAATAATCATAGTTAACTTGCGTCTCAAATACTTGTAGCGGGATATCTTGAGAAAAATCCAAGACTTTGACATCACGAGACCAACTATACAAGTAAAGTTTATGATCTTTGTATACCATGTCATCATAAAAGTCGAAAATTTCAATTTGTTTCCAAAATTTATCACCTTTTCTCGAATAAACCAAAAATCTTGGTTGGATTATCCATATAACCACATAATCTTTGGTTTTCTCGTCAAACCAGAGTAGAACATCTCTGTTGTTATCCAATTTTACAAGAAACATATCATCTTCAGTCTCTACAAGTCTAAGTTGAGACTTCATGGAAGGAAGATCGATCTTCTCACAGGTGAATATATTCAAAATGTATAATATATTGTAGTGATGATCGTCTTGCATCAAGAGCCAACATCCATAAGTGGCCAAACAATTACTATTTGCAAAGTTGACACCTAGGTTTTTAATTCTATATAACTTGTCTTCTTTTTCCTCGGGATCAAACAAGAGGCAGTGATCTTTACCTTTTTCTGGAAATAGAATCAACCAAGGGTTTTGATTGTTTGGTGAAGATCGTTTGGATGCATAGCGCCAAGATGAACAAACAGATTTAGCTCTTTGAAAATCTGCAAAACCAAGACGTTCAAGAACCAACTGCATGAGATCTGAAGGAAGCTTGGACCACCTGCTTGGTTCCATCTCACCACAACTCACTACTTGGGACATTTTAGAAACTAGAAAAGATCTGCCAATCTCTCTTTTTTTTGGGTCATTACATTTGAGAGCTTCATATCTCTTTATATAACTTTAAGCATGCACTACTCCAATCTATAACAAGATGTATAATATCTCACAGTAATCAATTTTTTTTTCAAAAGAAAAAGGTAATTCTTAGTTGATTTAATAATATATTTAGAAAACGTAATTTGGATGCATTCAATAAAAAATGTGTAGACAGTACGTAATTACTTAATTTGTTTAAATAAGAAAATTTTCATTAAAAAAAAGAAAAAAAACTTTAAGCATGCACTACTACAATCTATAAAAGAGATGTAATATCTCACAGTAATCAATTCTTTTTCAAAAGAAAGAGTTAATTCTTTCTTGATTTAATAATATATTTGGAAAACTTAATTTTGGATGCATGTCAATAAGAAATATGTGAATTATATATATTGTTAAACAATATTACAAACTGATTAAAATATTGCTAAAATCTACGTTAGTCCGGATTCGTTACTCTTTATGATCATCTTTACCATTACCATTTTAAAGTTACCACTCAATCCTCATCCATATGACAATTTTCAAATCATAGAACTATAGGTACATCTCACTCATCAAACCAATGAAATTTGTAAGATTAAATAGATAAAATCTGACAAAGGAACTTCGACAACAAAGATAAGAAAGTATTGTCGTTCGACCATTACTATTTGCTGTACAGATTCTTTAAGTAAAAGGAAGTTAAGAGTGCATTTAGAGGTCGTGGCTTGAGATTTAATTACAGAGATACAAACCAATCAGTCACTTCCTTCCCAACCTAACCAAAAGAGCCTCATGCTTTGCAGCTGCAACTACTTCTGCAGCTTTGTTTGCAGCTTCACGCTTCATCGCCCTCTTGGCACGCCTTCCCGTTGCAGCACCATTGCTAGTCTTCTCCTTTGCCTCACGAGAGGAAGAAGAGGAGCCTGATTCAGATCCAGAGGCGGCTTGGCCACCACCTCGATGGTGCTTATGTTGGGCCTGAGCCGGCCTCGCTTCTTGGCGGCCTGACCTGACGAATCCATTGTCTCCCCACCTCCTGTTTCCTAAACGAAGATTCGAACCGTGCAGATAGAACTCGTCAAGGTCATCATCTTCGTCTTCCTCTTCGTACTCTGGTGGAATATACTCAGGTGGAATGTCGAAATCGTAGTTGTCGTTGCCGTTGTATGATACCTGGTCCACTGCTTCTAGTGGCTGAAACCACGATGCTCTTAGGAGAAGGCACACGCTCTCCTCGAACATGAAATCTTCAACGCTGCAGTGAAACATAACTAGTTAGAACAGACCGCAATGTACAAGTTAGACAACGATGCAAAATGTAAATAAAGTTTGTATTTTTTTTCTGTTACCTTCCATCAAGAGAGCGGTGGACATTGAGAAAATCGAATGGATGCTTACATTGTGGGCAGGTAGGTTTCTCTTTGTAACTTGCCCAACGGAGTATGCACGTCACACTATATATATATATCAATAGAAGAAATGAATCATCTATCTTAAAAACGAAAGAAACAAGTTTCACAGTATAATGCAAAACCTAATATTGATTGGAAAAAAACAGAGTAAGGGGGCTAGTATTGATCTTATAAACGAATGGCTTAATCTACAAACTGTAACGTGCCTAGTATCGGAATCTGGACTTAGGATCATCACACAAAAAAAACTTGCATACTGACAAGATGAGGTCAGTAAAAAAAAATCATATCAACACAGGTAATGATAATAAGCTGGATTGAGAAAAGAATCTGTTAGAGACATTACCAGTAAGCATGTTCGCAGCCTTTGACCATAGCAGTTTCTTGAAGAGGTATTGTATCCAAACATATTGCACAGCATCCGCCATGGTTCCCGAAACTCAGCTCGTTGCTCACCACTTCAATCTTCTTTTCATCCTAACACACAAAGAAAACTAACATCTTCAATCAATCTTGTTCACGAATAAAAAAGGAGAGAGAGTCAAATCAACATCATCTTCAAGGATTTGCCTAGGATTGTACTAAGAAATGGGAAGACACAAGTGAAACCAAGTTGGGACACAAATTCACAGATTCAACATCAGGCAAGGACAAAACCGTTAATCCAACTAAGGTGCGAAAATTTAAACTAACCCACATGTACATTAAGACAAAGCGAATAAGGAGGTCTAGAGATTGTAATAAGAAACGGAAAACAAACCAAGTTCGGACACAAGTAAAACCACATTCGGACACAAGTATAACCACATTCGGACACAAGTAAAACCAAATTCGGACACAAGTCATGGATTCAACATCAGGCAAGAAAAACATCTAATCCAACAAAAGTTCGGAAATTTAAACTAACCCACATGTACATCAAGCACAAAACAATTCAGACAGCAAAACACACAGATTGACCGAGTCAACGCAAACAAGAAACTGGAAATTAGATTAATCAATCAGGGTAAAATAAATCGAGAACAAAAACCTGATCTTTAAGAGACAAAGCTTCCACTTGCGTCTCAACAACGATCTGGATCGAGGAACTCATGGCAAGAAGAAGAAAATGGATTCCCCAGAATCTGAGAACGATATATTAGATGATAAAGAAGATTTATTTATTTTTACTTTTGAAATCTATTACGCAATCAGACGAGAGAAAAAAACTAATGAGTAATCTGATGAAGAAAGAAGAGTCGCTATAGCTCAGAGAGATAGAAAGAAAGAGAGGAAAGTGAAATGAGAAAATGATTCGGAGAGACCTGAAGGAGAGCTAAAGAGCAGAGGAATCGGGAACCGCCGCAGATAAAGACCACCGCTCGCTTCTCCACCCGAAATCGAGCGGTGTTTAAAGAAAAATACCTAGCGGGTAGGCAGTTTTTATTTATTTTATTATTATTTTTTTTTATCAACGATTTATTGTATTATTATGAGGTTGAACTTTTAGAGAGTCCATAAATCGTGGAATGAATTATTTATTTATATACGACAAGAATGATTTATTCACTTCTACATTCCAAAAAAAAATCATGTTGTGATATTAAAATGAAAGAAGTATGACCAAAATAAATCTTGTCAAAATAACCAAAATGTATGAAAAGAATCATAAAAAATTAAAAGTTTGTTCAAAAGAAAAAAGATTAAGTTGCTCTGCAAAAAAGACAGAAAGAGAGGCAATGAAGGGAAAGCTAATCATACATTAACAAGGATTAAACAGTGGCTCGGAATGTAAAACAAAGTTCTTCAAATTTGTTAACTGGTTATAAGAATCAAAGGAGTTTGACTGGTCCAAAGTGTTTGATGCACTCATACAAAATACGGATTCAGAATTAAAAGAGGGCATATGATTATTATTCAAGTTAATATACAATAAAATATCTCTGGCATGTAGAGGACTGGTTCAAGAAGTGTCTCTTTAAACATTGGTATCATCAGCTCAAGCTTGGCCACAGCGAGCTTAGTCTTGTTGCTAGTTTTGCACTCTTATAGTCTTCTCGCAGTTGTATAAACCTGTCAACACACATAACATTCCATATGTAATCAGCAAACATTGCTTTCTCTACTCCCTCATTTTCATTTTTCAAGTTTTATCTCTTACCTTTGCGCGTCTTTGCGGATGCTTGGACTACCCTCGAACAGAGTCGCCAGACTTTCCGGAGCAACGATGAATACGTTCGCCATTCTACACACACACAAGCTGTTACTATAATTATTCTAAGAAATTTAAAGTGATGAATAAATACAGAATCGAGAATGTTATTACATTCCCAGAAGCTCAAATTTCTCCTCCACCGATGGAACACTGAATCTCTTTACAAAATCTCCATACTCGTTTATATCACGCTTCAGCCGCAGTCCTCCACTATTCATACCACAAAAACATAACCAAAGTTTATTCACACAGTTCATTGATTGCTTCTCTTTCCAATAGAATGGAACTGTTGGTTAATGCGGCTAGAGTTTAATCTATATACCAAGAGGTGCGACTACATCAAATACTGAGATTGAATTATACCTGGGATTGAATGTGAACTTCTGCCAGTGAGTTAGAAGTAGTTTGTCTAGCCTATTTCCCTGAAAATAACAAAGAGATTTCACTTCAAATCCTCACCCTTCTCGATATAAAGCATCAGTCATATGATGCAGAAACAGTTTTGAAGAAGCGACATTCGGGGATCGGATCATTCAGTTGTAATAATTCTAAACTACCACCAATCAAGTGAAAAGGTAGTAGCATATGGCAAAATCAAAGACAACGAATTGATATCATTAGGGAGAAATAGAATACGCTTTTCGAATAAACAAAATAGTAAGCAAAAGGCTTAATGAGATCTTTGGTGATACGAATCATACCAGTTCGGTCAGGAAGGCTTGCTTATTAAGACCTTCCAAAGCAGTGAAGGCTGACTCAAGTACCCGGGAGAGATAAGCCACGACTCTACACACAAATGAGTGGGAGTTAGATATCAAAGTAACACGTTCATTGGAAACTATATTAAAAAGAGCACAGTGTTGAGAAATGACCAATTGATAATATCTAACTTGCTTTCGTTAACTACAAAGTACACTAGGAACAAGCACACTTCTGGCTTTTCTCACGGAAATAAATTGAAGACTCTTATGACCACTAGAGGAAGGTAAGAGTTTGAGATCAACTGACCTTATGCAGGCATTTGTTGGGCGGTGGTCAGGAGAAAAACCATCATCAGGTGATCTATAATCGGTAGCCATCTGCTCCGCTGAAAGCAGTCTTTCAACCTAATAGAAAGACAAGTTTAAGCATGATTCTTGCCCTGTTCAGCAATTGATCCTCATGGATCTCTGCTTGTAGATTACAAAAAAAAAAAAAAACTAACCTCAGATATCACAGTTTCAATGCACTGTTGGAGTCCTTTGTAAGCAGCAACCTCTGCTTTGGACAGAGCAGTTGACATTTCTTCACATGAAGCAGCATGTGCACCATCCACTGGTAGGAGAAGCCGAGATATAGAATTTGCAAAATACTGGAGAAAATAACAAAATTATAGGATTACAATAGGGGCCAAAATATAGAATTTCAATGGTTGAATAGCAGAAGCCTTCTTGTATTAAATAATTGAAAAAAATAACTGATACCTGCTGAACTATAGCAACACTGCTACCACAACGTTGCACAGCGACCATGAAGGCTTTAAAGCTACTTTCACCAGCAGCAGCAGCTGCTTCTGCCTGAGAAATAATCAAAAGGAATTATAATTAGCTCTTCCTAATGAAGACTTTCAAATAGTGGGAAAGAGTAACGTGAAGTAATTACAGCGGAAGCAGCTGCCGCAGCCACTCTTCTACTAAGTGTGCCCAAAACAAATCTCTCCCTCAGTCCTGCAGCTTCAGACAGGCCATCCCTTGCTCGTTCAAGTCCCTCAGTTATGTATGTGCTCACCTGCAAGAACTCATCATGCATTAGCACAATGAATATGAGTGATTCTAGAATCTTATTGAACTGCATACCTGATCTAGCAGGCAAGTAAATATGGATTTAACATTGGCTGCTAGTGTGGCTGGCTGCACAAAGAAAAAAAAATTATATTGATCAAACACACAATTCCAGAAGCAACAGTTATTCTATCAGATAAGTTCGTCAATATCCTAATTATTCTCATAAAATGTTAACTTGAGTAACCTGAGATGACAACAGTGTGCATCTAGATATTGCTTCCTCACTCCATCTAACAAACTCCGTCACAACAGTGACTGCTATCTGCTGCTGAGAAGATGATATTGAAGCACCCTTTGAGCGTCCTATTGTCCCGGATGATTCCGAGCCTTGCTGACTCTCAGCACGTAATTCTTCCATCTGTAGACAAACACACATACCTAAGCACTTCACACAAATAAACAAAATAAAAACTGACTTCAATAAAGAATTGAAAAAGGTCTTATTAAACCTTTGCTTGGTACAGTTGTTTCAAGGAGGCTTGCTCATGCTCAGGGTATTCATCCTTGTGTGAGGAAAACAAGGACTCTGTCAAATCTTCAACATCTAGGTCACCGCATCCAACAGCTCGGAGGTCTTTAGCTAGTTCTTGGGTTTTTTCATATGCAACCGCAAACATTCTAAGGTACTAAAGACAAAAACCAAGAGTTAACTTTCATATCCCACTAGGCAGAAAGACAAGAAAAAGATAAGGAGGGGTCTACACACTAGTAATAGTCCGCCTTCTTGCACAGGTGGTGGACTCTGTAGAGAGGGCTTCACCAAGATTTTGTCAAGGATACCATTGACACGCTGCTCGAGAACTCTCTGCGTAAAATAAAAGAAGAGTTGGTATAGCTTATTTAATCACACTACAGTGTCCAATTCATCGGTTCCCATTTACCTGAACTAAGATCGCCATAACTTCATTTGGAGCGGGGAAAACAGCTGTAATGGTGGCTGCTTCTTTGCGTACAGTGTCTACAAATGAGAAGTAACAAAAGATATGATCAGCATAGAAGCATGTTTCCAAGTATTGCATCCAGATCAATGGCAATCCTTCAGACCTGTAATTTGTTTGTATAAAGAAGAAAGTCCACGGGCAACATTGCTAGGACTAGGCAGAGAACCGTCGTCACCAAGCACCAACCTAATGTCCGAATTCATGACTTCCACATCAATAAACATTGGACGTGTTGCCACATAATGTTGCATGGCACTTGTACCCCTGTTAAACTGAAAATCAAGAAGAAGAAAATCAAGAAGCATATACAAGAGTAAAACAACAAGGTAGTTGCATGATTCAGTGTAAAGTAATTCACCTGTGACAAAATCTTAGCACATTCTGACATGGTGGATAAATCTCTCCGCTGTGATGCAGCATCAAAACGGGATAACAGCCTGTTCTCCAATTCTACAACATTGTATTCAAAATGTCACAAAAGGTTGAACTTTAGAATACACTAGTCCTCTTCACTCAAAGTGAATATTTATAAAGAAAACAGTGTGTAAAAAATAGTTTACCATTACAGTAATCCTGAAGATTAGCAACTGCAACTTCCAGTCCTCTGCCAGGGGTTGCATTTCCTGCAGCACCTTGCCTTCCAATGTCTTCCTCAGCAAACGATCCTGTTATCAACAAGGCGAGCATCAAAAATAAATTATAACCCAGTTTAACTGTAAACTCTCATAAATTGAATATAGCAATCACATCATACGTAATTTCTGAGCGATAGAAGCAGCCTCAGCTACACGGCTATCATCAGAAAACAAAGCGGAAAGCTCCATAAGATCTCCTGGACTGCCGTTGAACTCCATCAGGTACTGCATTGGTTGAACAAGGATTAACTTTAAGCATCCATCTTAACCAACCTTCCAACATGGATGCGGTCTTACCTTTATAAGCTCTATCGTCTGGCTAGCAGTTTCTCGCTGAGCATCTGCACTCTGAGAGAGAGGAAGCATGCCTCAATATTGGATTAAAATCACCAAATAGTTCGTTATAAGCGGGACTAGTTTTACCTGCAAATGATCTCCTATCTTTGCAGCGGTCTGTCCAACACTTGAAATACGACCGTCCAACCTCGCAAAGCTCTCAAACAAACCGTCCACACCTTTCTCTATCTAAACAGAAGAATCATTTTAATCCAATTGAAGAAACCCAATCAAAGAAAAAGTGTTTTTGACTAACAAACCTCAGTCAACGTCTTCCGGTGCTTGGCATCTTGGGTTGAAACCTCCTTCTTCAGTGTGTTGAGCCTTCCATCAACCTTACCAAAATATTTTAACAAAAGGCTTACATTTTTATAAGGATGAAAGAAAGAAGGAGAAAGAAACACTCACATTCTTCCGAAGATCAATCAACTCCTTGCAAGAATCTTTGAAGAGGGACAAGAGACCATCTACTTCAGGGAAGAAAGGAGCAGAAGACATCTGAGAGGAGAACCTGGATGCATCAGACTGCCCTCCACGTAAATGCCCATTACCCAAACCATCAATGTTTCCATGTCCATCACCTGAATCAGCTTCTTCTTCCAGGAAAGAAGGCAAGAGATCGTTCACCAGGTTCCCAAATAACGCATCAAATGAAAAGTCTCCCTGCGAGAGAGAGTGACCAAAACAAAACAAAAAAATCAGAATCCTTTAAATGATTTCAAAAGATAAAGGTGGAGCCTTTTACCTTGAAATCTTCAATGTCGAGTATCAAAGGAGCAGAGTTAGCAGAGGAAGATGATCTGGGACCTCTTCCTCCTCTCATTCCTTCTGTCATCTGATGGAAAAATTAGAAAGAAAAAAAAAATGAAAAAAATCAAGTTTGATAGATAGATCATTTCATATGAAACGAACATTCAATAATGACGCGTCAGATTCTAATAAATAAAAGGGACTGTAGCATCATCAAAGTCATATCATTTTAATAACTTTTCTCAGCCTAATGATACAAAAGTCAGAAACTTTAGGACGACCCATCACGCGGATAACGATACGGGAGAGGAAAAAGTTAATACGGAGGAACTTACCGGAGGTGAAGAGCGAGATCTAGCCGGCGGAGACCGGTAGCGTTGGGGGAGAGAGAGACGGGGTCAGCTTTGACGGAGTTGTTAATTCACAGCTTCGACATTATAGCGGAGCTGTTGATTTGTTATTAGTAGCAGGTTAATTTTTTTAACCGCCCGGTTTAAAGTTGTTGTGTTCAGGTTTAGATTGTTTGTTTAACCATCTACAAATTTACTTCTTTTACTGACTGTAAACCCAAACGCGGATCTTTTTGCTAAGTTAAATCAAATGGTGAAATTTAACATTTGTATATAATTAATTTTGAGAAATTATTTAAAATAATTGGATATCACTTTTTAAAAATACTTTAACATTTGAATTTATAATTTAATGATTATTGGTTGGAATTTAGTATCTAAGAATGAGGTTCGATTTATAAAATTAAGATTTCCCTAATTATTCATTAAAAATAAGTTTAAAATAAAAAGTAATTTAATATTTTAATTGATAAATATTTTGAAAAAGTTGATTTTGTGATAAAAATATATTTATGAAATGTTCCCTATATAAAATATAGAAAAAATAACAATAAAGAGAAATTATATTAATGAAAGGTAAAAAATAAAAACATATCACAGACTTTGACCAAGAGAATTCGTTAATAAGCGTTATACTCTCTGTCAAGAGCTTTCTCCCTCTACTTTCATCCTTACCCGAAGAGAGAGAAAAACAAAGAAGAGAGAGAATCTCCGTCCCTTCCTCTCTCCTGCACGTTATAAGCGTTTCTCCTCTTTATCGCCATCCTTCATCCCCCTTTCAGACTTTTTTACCCAATGAGTTTGCTTCGCTTCGTTGGTTCATAAGATTCGCTACTATCCCCTTTCCGTTAAGCGAAAGCAAAACCTCAATTCGAATGGAGTTGGTGGGGAAAGTCGTTAGGAAAGAGATCGAAGGCGTCGGGTTCTGCTCCGGCACGGTTCGATCTCGCGACGATTCGTCTGGATTCTTCGAGATCGTTTACGAGAATGGCGTCACGGAGATCTCAGATTTGACCGAGGTCGCTGCTCTCGTCGAATCACAGCCTCGAGGTAGCTCTAGTGATTGCTTGAGAGGGAATGTTGATTTGAATTGTGGTTTTGTGGAAACCCTAGGAGGTATGGATTTGAATAGGGCTTTGCCGGAATCGGAAAAGGGGTTTGATGTTACTACGGGTTTGGATTTGAATTCGAACGAGGGTTTAGGGTTGGTTGATGTGAGTATCGATTATGAGGAGGAGTGTAGTGGTAAAAAGAGGGGTTTTATTGATCTGAACATGGATGCGAGCTGTGATTTGGACAATGCGCACAAGAGGGAGGGAGGATTTGATTTGAACCTGGAGGTTGACGTGGAGAGCAGCAAGGATGGTCAAGAAACCAACATGCAGAGTGAGGATAATCTTGAGAGTGGAGGGTATAAAGAAGTTCATGTTGCTGAAGTATCAAATGTTCAGCTTTTGGAGGAGATAGGGAAGCAGAACGGTGTTTCCCTCCAGGATCTCAATACTCCTAATTCTAATGGCGCTGAGCTGGAGCATGATCTTCCTGAGCATGATGCTAAGACTGTTGATTTGGATGGGGAAATGTCGAATGACTATACAAGTGGTAGGAGGAAAAGAAGAAAAGGCTCGGAGAAGCCAAAGATCACGAGTGAACCTCGGTTGAGAAGAAGTGCTCGTAGACTGTCAGCTCGATTCACTGCTAGCAGCGGCACTGTGGCAGCTTGCTTAGCTGATGAAGTATCCCCTTCTCCGTCAGTTAGTAGTCTGACAGACGAGAAAACTTGGATCGTTGATGAAAAGCCTGAGGATATGTCTGTGCTTCCGCCAAAGCCGCAGTTACCTCCATCCTCGCACATTTTGAATTTAGATGGTCTTCCCGTACTTAAGGTCTTCACTGCTTACTCTTGCCTGAGGTCCTTCAGTACTTTGCTGTTTTTGAGTCCCTTTGAGTTGAAGGATTTTGTGGAAGCGCTGAGGTGCATGTCTCGTAATCTTTTATTTGATAGCATCCATGTTGCCGTCTTGCAACTATTAAAAAAACGCTTGAAACAACTCGTTGGTGAAGGTGACCGGTCTGCGTCTGCTTGCCTGAGGTATGGTTATTATTTTCTGTCTTGAATAATGATTACGTAACTATTATTACTGTTTTATGGACATAAGCTTCTCTGGTTTTGGTTCTCATCTACTGCTCGTGTGTTAAATGCAGGAGTCTTGATTGGGATACGTTGGATGTGGTTAATTATCCCATTTTTGTGGTCGAATACCTACTATTTTCTGGGTCTAAGGACAAACCCGGAGTGGATCTATCTCGATTTAAATATTTGAGAAATGAGTATTTCAGACAGCCCATGGATCTGAAAATTGAGATACTTAGCAGTTTGTGTGATGATATGACAGATGCTGAAGTTGTGATATCAGAGCTTGATAAAAGATCTTTTGCAGTTGAGTCTGAAATGGAGACTGTCAGGAAGACAAATTCAGAAGTGAGACGCAGAAAGCGAACTATGATGGAGCTGCCAGATGATTTGTCTTTGAATGATGAGGTCATTGATCTCTCGTTTGACCGGAACAGTGACTACTGTTGTCTTTGTAAAATCGATGGGAACTTACTTTGCTGTGATGGTTGTCCGGCTGCCTATCATTCTAAGTGTGTCGGTATTGCCAGTGACCTTTTGCCTGAGGGTGACTGGTACTGTCCTGAATGTGCATTTGATCGGCTTGTACCAGGACTAAAACCTGAAAAGCAAATTAGAGGAGCAGAGTTTATAGATATTGATCCCCATGGCCGAAGATACTACAGCAGTTGTGGCTACTTACTGGTGTAAGTTTCTTTCTTTTGATTCTCTTGTTCTAAGAAGGGTTAGTGCATGATCTCAGTGGAACCAATTTAGTAGAGTCACCACTAGATTTTTTTTATTAGTAAATAAATATTCCTTTAATGATAGTAGATATTTTTGCTGTCTTACCTCAGTGGTACAACTTCCTGATGATGTCTGGCGAGCACTGTAGATACATATTGATTATATGCCATAGCTCGTAAGTAAAGGTTTTAGCTTTAAAAACAACCCTAATTTTATCTAGCTGGAGCATTAACTGAACCACGTAGGATTAACTAGAATATGCATATAACAACTGTCGTTCCTGTAAATTTTCCAGCAAGTTGAATAGCATGTTTGGACATTTGAATGGCCTCTTTTGCTTGTTATTTAGCTGCAATTTCTTACCCTTAGTTTTGAATTGCATTTTTTACTCTGTGTGAAGATATAGAATGTTTCTTATCATCTACTTCTAGGAACTTCTTTCATTTGCTGATTGTAGGAACTGTAATATCTCTTCAGAGGCTGGCTGATGTTGTTCACTATGAATTTGCAGGATAGATACGGACGACTCAGGCTCAGTGAACTACTACCATGTGAATGATGTGATCCTTGTATTGGAGCAGCTCAAGTCATGCGGTAGTTTCTATCTTGGCGTCATAAATGCAATTAAAAAGCACTGGGATATCCCTGTTGGGCTGAAAAGAACAATCAGCGGCGTGAATTCACAAATGTCCGTATGCTTGGATAAGTCAACCAAAGGAATGGTTTCTTCTATGGATGGGCTCAAGGCTTCTTTACCAGCTCCAGAAAAACAGCCAACATCTGGAGTTAAAAAAAGGCTGGACGAAGCATCTAGCAATGGAGGTCCACTTTATCATTTTCGTAGGACTCGTCGGAAGATATCAGATTCAGCTACTGGACTAGATATCCATAATTTGAGTTCCGAAGGCTCTGCTGAAACTGTACAAAATGGTTTGGATGTCACGATGGAGCCAAATTTGAATATCCATGCATCTTCCCATGATTTGGCTAGAGTGAACACAAGGAAAGGAATTAGACAGAATGTGCAGAGCGAAACAGGCTACCGAAACCAGTACATATTTGCTCAGATGACTACAGCAATTTCTGAAGAGCTGGCGCGTAAGGCAGTTAGCCGTACCAATGATATGCGATCTGATGAAGAGATAACTTCTACCCAGGTAAAGACTATACTGATGAAAACCACTAAATTTCAATGGCGAAACATCCAAGGTCTCTACCTAGATGCATGGAAAGAAAAATGTGGATGGTGTCACTCTTGCAAATCTGAGGATCCCGGTAGTGAGACAAATTGTTTGTTTAACATGAGTCTCGGAGCTTTACGGAGTCCTTCGGAAACTGAAGTTGCTAACAGTCAATCCTTTGATGAGAAAAGTCATCTTGTAGCTATCATTTGCCAGATGTTATCCATAGAAAGTCGATTGCAAGGTCTTTTGGTTGGTCCATGGTTGAATCCACAGCACTCGAGAATTTGGCGTGAACACATTCTGAACGCGTCAAGTATATCAAGCCTGAGACATTTATTAGTTGAAGTAAGTTTTCCTCAAGCTTTCATTTTGCAGTGGCAATGTTTCCAAGTTGAATCCAATTTTTTTTGGCGAAAGTCAAATCTTCTTCATTATAGTCACCTGCTACGGAGAACTTTAGCTTTGGGTTGCTTTCTTCCTACTTGAAAGCTTGTCCTAATCAATTTGTGGTAAATATTTTTGTATGGCTAGGGATGTTGAATGTTTTGGTTCTTCTCCATTTGATTAAGACTTAACTACCTTTAGAGTCTTTTAAGTAGGATTTCTTGAGCACTTGATTGTCGTGTAGAGCATTAGTGATAAATCGCCTAATGATTTTTTTTTTGTGAATTACGTCTGCAGTTAGAGGCAAATTTGCATCATCGTGTTCTTTCACTTCAGTGGCTAAACCATGTCGATTCTTCCGTAGAAATGGGCTCCTCTAGACATATTATCATATCAAAGACTGCAAAAAGGCGGGGGACATTGTTGGAGTCGGGTGTTAACCCTACTGCAAAGAAAAATGTTGCTCTGACCATGACTTGGTGGAGAGGCGGCCAAATTTCACGGCAACTATTCAACTGGAAGGTTTTACCTCGCTCTTTGGTCTCGAAGGCTGCTAGACAAGGTTTGCATTATCTCTTTTGTTCTTACTTTCACGTTTGTTCTTGTACTGTCTTTAACTATTCTTTTGTTCCTCGCACTTTCGTTTAGTTGTTTCATTTTTCACGCATTCTACACTATGCAGGTGGAAGTATGAATATTCCAGGTATACTGTATCCTGAGAATTCAGAGCCCGCTAAGAGAAACCGACGTCTTGCCTGGGAAGCAGCTGTTGAGTCATCCTCGACTTCAGAGCAGCTCGGATTTCAGGTAATACAAACTTGGTCAAACTGAATGTAATTCGTGTTTCGTTGCTATTGACGAGAAATAAGGGTGTATTGGTAATGCACATCCTGACAAGATTTCGTTTTTCATTTGGCCTACGCATTAGGGTAGATTGTCAAACTGAATGAGATCTTTAGATTACGCTGAAGTAGATCTAATTTGTTGACATTTCAGTTTTATACACTTATCATTTGTCTTGTTCCAATGTCTACTTGTGGAATGCCTTTTATCCTTGGATGACTTTCAGCTAACAGTTCAGTGATCTACAGGTAAGGACACTCCATTCGTACATAAATTGGGATGATATTGAAAACAGCCATCTTCTTCCTCCGTCGGACAAAGAGTCCAAAAAATCTGCCAGGCTGTTCAAAAAAGCAATAGTCCGTAGGAAGTGCATAGAGGAAGAAACTGTGAAATATCTCCTTGACTTTGGTAAACGGAGAAATATTCCGGATGTCGTGTTGAAGAATGGTCGCATGATTGAAGAATCCTCGAGTGAAAGAAAAAAATTCTGGCTGAATGAATCATATGTGCCTTTACATCTTGTGAAAGGATTTGAAGAGAAAAAAGCTGTACGTAAAACTAATAAGCCAGGAGGCTCCAGACACTCTGAGATAGACAAAGTACGGAAAGTGTCCTCAGAGAAGAAAGGATTCTCATACCTATTTGAAAGGGCAGAAAGACCTGAGGCCTCTTTGTGTGAGCAATGTAAGAAAGATGTGCTTTTGAGGTATGTACTTATCACAACCTTTTTTGCTTTCAAAAGTCCGTGTCTCGAATCTTGATTAGCGTAGCAAATCTTATCTTGACTAAGCTCGAAAAGGATTGTCGCATGGACTCTACCTAGAACCTGATAGCATGGCATTTGACCTACAAGACATATCTTTTAGTTTTTTTGTTTGTTTGTTGAGTAATGATCTTTCTAAACTGCTTTTTAATGGTGTTTTTTTTCCTTCAATGACAGTGCTGCTGCGTGCTGCCACATCTGCAAAGGTGAGTCTCTTTTGCTTTTTCTTTTTTTTGTTAAAGACATTTTTCGTTGCGAAAGCTATGCTTGTGTAGGTGTAATCTAATAAACCCGTACATAACACAAACTGAGCTCCACAAAACTTCTTGAATTGAAAGGGGTAGATTTAAGAGAATAATTTTTTATGCACAAGAAATATAATTAAACATTATGGATGTATTGACCCGCGGTACAACCTGGTGATCCGAAAGGCAATCTAGTTCACTACCCAATGTGATCATCTTAAGACCATGAATCTTTACTTCAAAAGTCAATATGAGAGTTAGAGTGCCCATAGAGTAGTTAGTAGTTAGACTGAATCCTAATCAAGAGGTGGCTCCTAGCATCATGATCTTTCCTAAAATAATTATTTAGTGAGAGCTTGTTATTGACATTACCTATGATATAAATTTCAGGACTATTTCACAAAAAGCATATCAGGAAGGCGGATAAAGAAGGGAACTACATCTGTCTTGCATGCAGAAGTGAAGTATGCAGAAGTGAAGTGCTAGCAAAAGAACAACCCATCGCACGTAGAAGAGGGCGGCCCCCAGGGAGTTTCCGTAAAAAAATTGGAGTCCAGACACAAAAGCGTAAAAAGGTCGTCATACCTGCTCGCAAATCAGTTCGGCTAAAGAAGACTAAAACGTCAATGGCAGAGAGAATCTCTGTTAGGTCAAAGAATCGTAAAAAGGTTGTTGCGAACAAACCATTGCGACGTTCAGGCAGGAAACCGAAGCATGTCACTCGGCTGCAGGATGAAAGTCCAGTTCCCGGAGGGAGTAGTAAGAAACGGAAACTGGAAACCAAAAGAGGCAGAGGCAGGCCTAAGAAAGTAAAACAAGAGGTTTCCGTAAGAAGTAAGAGAACAGAAAGGAGCTTTAGCTATTGGTTGAATGGACTCCGCTTATCAAGAAAGCCTGATGATGAACGGATCAGCAAGTTCCAGAGAGATGGATGTTCTAAACCTTTGGAGAACTCGGATTCTGATCAAGTTCAACGTCAGTGTCGTTTATGCGGCTTGATGGACTCTGAATCAGGAGCAACTTTCATCGCTTGCGAACTCTGTGAAAGTAAATCCATTTTCTAACCTTCTTTTGCTTCACCATGATTAAAATTGCATGAGTTGGTTTCCTTTTCCCTCAGCTTTATTTTTCTCTTCTTGTCTGTAATGTTTGTAGAATGGTACCATGGAGATGCATGTGGGATTAACGAGAAGAACTCAAGTATGGTGATTGACTTCCGGTGCCATCTCTGTCGAGAAAAGCCTTCTCCCACCTGTCCACATATGTCTGCTACATCCCCTGTCCCATCCTAAGCTGTGAATTTGTTAAAGGCTGGTAGAATATTCTTAAGCCGGGGATCAAGTTAGAAAAATCAGAGTAGAGAGTCATAACAGAGGAGGAAAATGTTTGGTGGTAGTTTGAAGTTATGTTGGGCTTGAGTAGGTACTTGAGTGAAGTGGTCGACTTAGAATTAGATTGAACAAAAAAAAAAGAGGATTCAAGAACCAGAGTTAATTTTAACATTAATTTCGATTTTTCACATGTGACTGTATGTAATTTGTTAGCTTTTACCTAATGTAATTTGTACCCTTCTATCTTCATTACAAAGGCAATTTACTTCTGCTCCCATTAGCGTTATCATTGTTCTACATGTTGGTTCTTCTCTTAATCCTCTATAGACCATGTTGGTAATGTGCTTGAGATCATTAGCTAGCTGTGGAAGTCATCTCAACTTCTCTTAAACTTTGAATTTCTTCTTAAGATGTATATGCCATTGTTTCTAACTCTATATATAGGTGACAGAGAAGACGCGGTAAACAACTCAAATTTACTTCCTTGAAACCTGTGATTTTGTTTTGATTGAGACACCATTCAACAGAATCCAATTTGAGTTATTGCACTGAACCAAGCATGTTCTATGCTAATAGACAGCCAATCTTCATCAAAGAGAAAATTTTATTGATCAGAAAGGATCTCTAACTAACAACTTAAACCATTTTCATAAGTTATAAGCCAGAATAATCTATAACACTGCACCAGTAAACATAGAAGCATCCTAGTCTTGGGACTCTTTGAGATAAAAAAAAACAGAGCAGAAAATGAGACTGTCACTTGGTGGACGTGAGGTGCCTGAGATTGTACTTTGCTAGCTCCTTGTACTTCTCTACCACCCCAATTAAGCATACTGTCTGTAAATTGCAACACAATAATCCGATTTTGAGTTTACAATCAAACCAGTCAATGCAAATACTCAGACATCAAAACGTATCCTTGTTCACCTTAACAATTTCAACTACGATGGACATCTCTGGATTGCTCAAATCAACTTTGTGAGGAGCAGGTACAGATTTCGCCACCGTGTTTATTACTTTCATCCTATCAACGCCTGTGTTTGCACGCGATCCATACAACACAGCAAACTACAATAATAGTGAAAGATAGAGATAAGCATTTCAGAATCTATGAAAGGACACACAATAAAGGTGCTGCCTAATAGTATATTATTACTTTCCGGGGGTTATCAGTCTCAACGGGAAAATACTGTTCTACAAGAGGCTTGATGGCTCTTGATATCTCTTCCTCTGAAGGATAACACGACACTTCGATTGGCACAAGTCTTAGGATGAACCTAAGCATGATAAGAGATAAATATCAGCAAAACAAAGACATGACAGTTATAGATTTATTGGTATGAAGGAATTTTCTTGAGTAAGATCAAACCTTGACATATGTTTTTTGGTTGCAGCAGCAGAAGTCAATCCATGCTGTACAATATCTTTAGGACTTGGGTCACCATCTCTCCTTTTCATTTGGATGAAGGCAATACCGTTGCAACCCGGATCTAACTTCATAAACCGTCTCTGTCATAATATGGATAAATAAGACACTCATGATCCACAAAGAAGATAAAACCATACACTTTACGAAAACTCAAAGATAGTAAGCTTTACCTTACTCTTGTCTCCGAGCTCTTTTAGTTCAGCATCAATCAACTTATCAATAGACTTCTCTTCATTTCCATTTACATTTGTTGATGCGTTTGCTTCTTCTAGACACGTCTTCTTTCTTGGAGGTTCTCCGACACTGTTCTGATCTTTCACTTCATCCTCTTGGTCCTTTTCTGTCTTGGTTTCTTCCACTTGTTTGACTTCACATGAACCTTCCCTTGCTACTTCTTTCTCACTCACTTGATCATTACCGCCTTCACTCACTTCAGTCTTATCCCCAACCCCTTCACCACCATTGTTATCCCCATTGTCCTCCTCATCTTCATCCTCATCATCGCTATAGTGAAACGTAACCTTTTTATTTACTGGGTTCTCAAGCAACCCAGAGGAGTTTACTTTCAAGCCAGTCCCATGCATTAGCTCCTCAAAAAACTGTAACATATACACAATTTACTCAACTCTTTTGACGTGTGAATCTAATAAAGAACTCAGCTTTATGGAAGAAACAGAGACACTAAGAAGCAAAATATGAAACAGCTAGTCGGAGATCAAATCAAATTAAAGAGAGAAACTTTACGGAATCTATGACGTTGATAGCTTCCTGAGAAGCTTGGTGTTCGCGTCCACCATCGCAGGAGATGAAGAAACCTTGTACCCCTGGCTTCAAAGGGTAAGCTCCCTTCTTCTTTGCTTGTCTCTGCAGTAATATTCATGCAAAAATTAGCTGCAGATTCATAGGAAAACGTAGTGTGGGAACATAAGAAAGAGAGACAAGGGATACATTCTGAGGGAGATAACGCTGCTTTCGCTTCTTGCTCTGGTCACCGGAAGCCATCGCCGGAGACGGTAATTTTTTTTTTTTCTGAGTTTCAGACAAAACACATAGTGACAAGCAAGCAGACATAACGTAGGTTACGCTGGTGCGGGCCTATTGGGCTTTCAGTCTTGGCCCACTAACTGAAAACCACTACTATGTTATTTTTTCCGAAAATATTTCATTTTCAGGCTTCAATACATGTTTTTTTTCCTAAAAGAAAATAGTTAAACTCTTACTATCTTAATTTTTTGGTATATAAATTTAATCCAGAAATAATTTTTACATAGGGCATATATTAAATTACTTGTTTCGTAATTTAGAAAATAGTAAAATCGTTTGTTATAACTCATCAATTCTACCATCATTCAAGCCTTTTTTGAAAAATAAAAAAAAAAATCTACCAATCAGTCATTTTCAAAGTGTATGTTGTTACTTGTAAGACAGACTGTTATTTAGCGATAAATTTGATACTTTTTGGCATTACAAAAAAACAACATTAAAAGCTTCCACACGCCTGCGGATTATTTAAAATGGATGCTAGCTAATAGTGAAGGCTCACGGCGAGACTGAGAGTAACCCTATTTCCCAAAGAGCAGATTTCATCTCTTTCAATGCCTGTTCCATATCATCACATATATTGTGAGGATCTGGTATGATTGTAGGATCAACCGCTAACGAGATTGTCATCTTCCCCGCATAACTCATGAAATGTATCAACAATCCCTATCAAAACATATGTCAGACGGTAATATCAGAAAATAAAAGCTTAACAATTTATCTAAGCTACGTACGATTTATTTATTTATTAGTACATACTTGTGAGTGTCCGTAACCGCTTGGAGCAATGTAAGTGATTGGATTGCCATGGAAACTGATTACTTCCATGGGACCCATAACGTTTGAAAGACATGTTGTTGTGTTGATCACTATTCTATTGAACAGTTTTGCTGCTACCTAGAGTGACAATAGTTGTGTTGCATTTTCATGATCACAGTTGCAAACAAATCTTTTAATGCTCAATGGATAATCAGTTTATATATTTACCTTAGCTCCTAACAATTTTTGGCAGGTTTTGATCATCAAATACGCTAGATGGGCATGATAAGAATGCTTCTTTCGATCCATTGTGGATTTGGATAACTTCAGATAAACCAATGGATCATTTTGTAAACCGATGGAGAAGGGCAAAACAATGAAGCTAAAGTAATTGCCCCATCTGCATTTTGAATCTCTGGCCATCATATCTGCCAAAGGCTTTATACAACAACAAGAACATATATGAAGTGTACGTATATTTATAAAGAGTTTATATTAAAATTTGAGGTGCGTCTCTAACCTTGAACCCTATTTGTGACCTTAAATTTACCGTACAACCTGCTCGAAATCGTATTCCACCTGGAAGATTGTTCGGATACGGTATCAATGCTCCATCTTCCCCATTTTTATTGTCTAGTATACGTAAAGAAACAAGATAAACAGGTAATACAAGCATTAGACGTAGATAAAATACGCAAATTCTCTTTAATTTGTTGTATATCAGAATCAACTTATGTTTAAGATATTATCTATGGCAATCATATATTGAGTTTAATGTTACCATATCGTCGGTTCAAGTAGCTAGAAAGAGAGGCTTGTGTGATTCCGACCAGAACATCGTTGATAGTCTAGTAACAAGTGAAAGATGAAATTATAAAGATCCACTGAAAGAAAATTAAAAAGTAACTTATGAACACAAAATGTTACGTACCATATTCATAGCGTTCTTTATAAGTTTTATGTCATCCAAAGAGATAGTTCTGTGATAAAATCTCTTTGGATTACTCCAGACATCCGCACCACCTTTGAGATGTGTTTTTGTATCCTTTAAAAACAACATAGTAGCAAAAAGCAGCAATATATCCACAACTGTATTCCAAATCAGCCTCATTGTAAAACCAACGGTGAACATCGTCCTTAAGAACCAACCTTTGTTTTTGTACATTTCACGCCGTTTCAACGAAGGAATAGTAGTTGAAACTATATCCACTGTGTCGGGGTCTGATGGTTTATGTGTGCATGCGAGCAAGAGGGATACCATGGACGTTCCATCTCCCAACGTATGGTGAGTTCTTACAACACCGACTGCTTCAGCATCTGAGGTTTTGACGTTAAGGATGTGAATGTCCCATAATGGTCTTGATCTATCCATAGGATTCATCGTTAGACGTGAAGTATAGTCATCTATGAAGCCTTCCCCATCTTCACCTATCTCTTCTGGATCTATGTATGGTACAATTACATGGTCTTCTACATTTACTTCCGTCTCGATCCATTTTGCACCATCATCAGACTGTGAAGTTAAAGACACATGTAGACAAAACACCATAAGAACATGGCTGGTTCAACTATTAAGAAGCATCAAACATATATTTGATGTGTTGTAAGAAAAATATTCTATGAAGTATTATATTTATAGGTATTATTTTCTGAAAATATACTATAAAGTAAAATCTAATTAAACCAGACGATATTCGAATCCATCAATTAGACGTGAGGTCGTGATAGCAAACGGCTATGTAATGGAACGTGTGTATGTGGATATGTATTAGAGAGTGTACCAGTTTGCTGGAGAAACGAGGTTGCTTGTAGACATTATGCTTCAAAGCATCAAGGACGAGATCGGGATTGATCTTTTTTTTGAACCCTATCATGGTGACGGCACAGTAGTCTATGCCTCGCGACTGGAATATGCGAGCCATCGGGCTGAGGGGCTCCTCTTCCTCCTCCATCATTCTCTCTTTCCTCATTGATCTATATGTGTTCTTTGCTCATGTGAGAACGTAACTTTATAAGTGGTGGGGAAGAAAAATGTTACATTTTCTTATGTTAGTATGATTAGGTTTAATTATTGTTAATAACTTTGATTGACGATAAACATCTTCCAGTAAAATAGTTTCATTCAGTTCTGTTTACATGTGTTGTGAACAAACACCAATTAAACAAAACATATTGAGACAAATATTCGTTTAAGATTTTTTATTATTATGTAAATGGATAATCTTACAATCATCAAATCTGAATTTATATCAGTCTCAAAACTCGATTTTCTTTTCCGACCCAACAATTGTTTGGCTTTTACTGAGGCATAGGGAATTAAAATACATCCCAGTGTAACAGTATGTCACTGTGACTAAAAAGCTCAACTTGTGCCGTGAGCAACACAATTTACTAGTAGTATTTAGTATGATCAAGTGCATGTATCTTTATCATCTTATTAAATGGTGATATGGAGCGTGATTGCAAAAAGATGCCGGTGCTCCTTGCACATTCAGTCATATCTCTATACGTTCATTTATTGATTACATTGGTTTGCTAAAAGTACCACTCGTGTTGTTAGAAAATATGCAAATATTATTTTCATCTGAGGACCTGCAGTAACACCTACAACTTTTCTTCCATAACTGCTTTAACTACACCTCCAACTCGAAATGATTTTTTGGCCTCCACCGTAGAGTTGAAAATTAATCCCAATCAAATTGGTTGCGGAAGCGCCCTTTTTTTCCCTTTTTTTTTATTAACTAGAGAGTGATTCCAAAAGCTTTCTAGGTTTAAAGATTAATTTTTGTATTCTTGCGAATTAACGTTAGCCCCAGTAGCCAAACGGAATCGAACCCAAAGCGGACACGTCAGCCGGAATTTCATTACCACTAGGTCAAGACAACTTGGTTAAAGCACCATGATTTCAAAATCTAATTCTGTAAGTTGTGAACGACTTCAGTTAAAAAAAAAGTTGTGAACGACTTAGTAACATATCAAAGGTTTTTCAAATAATTTAATAGTCTGCATATATAGTGTTGTTTCATTGTTTTCTGTAATATATACATGTAGTAATTTTTACATGATTTAATTATTAGATCACAGATATATTTCACATATTAGAAATGTGGCTTATGTTTGAATTGTATGTACACTTTAAAAATCATTGACATTTTCTAAACACTTTTTTTATTCAACAACTATGACAGGCCACAGGGGTATCCCAATTCCCAAGCAAAGAGAAATAATAGCACAAAAGAAAGTTGCAGCATATTAGACTTGTCTTACTTTTAAGTATCTCCAACACATCCGATTGTTAGTAGTACAGATAGTATCAACAGACGGATTTGCGATCTTCATAACATATTATCATTTCTCCTACCTTCTTTCTCTTCTCCATATATTAGCTATACATATACATTATCCTACTTCCTTTGTTTATGCCTTTTTTTTCCTTCTGTTGATAGTACACCTCGTAAATACATAAACAATGTGTATGAGTCCATTCCCGGCTTATCAAAGGATGCTTAACGTTATACATACACCTCGCTAGCCTCATCTTATCCATAAGAAGAAAAAAAAACTGAATCCAAAATTCAAAGGGTTTGTTATCCATTTATAACTTGAAAAAAAATTGGGAGAATCAATTAGAGAGAGTACACTGACCCTTGGTATTTACGAGGTGAAAATAGCCTACTGCATCAGGTTACTGGTAGTGCCTGGTGTGGTTCATGGTCATTTCCATTAGTACAGGAGACGGAGACTCCAGCTTTTCCATTAGTTTCAGCAGAATCATCCGTAGCTGTTGCAGAAGGGAAGAGGCTACTAGGAAGAACAAGCTCTATAGTGCTTCCAGTGTCTGTTTCACTCTCGTTGCTTCCTCCTTTTGCACCGTTTGAATGTTTACTGTTGTTAATACTCCTTGGATCGGTTACTGGACAAGGATGCAGCACGGTGGCATCATCAACTACAATCACAACACAAAGACAACAACAAAGAGATTGGAAGCTTAATTGATCAACAATGATGTTAACCTTTTTACATACAAAAAGTGTTCAGTTCACTAACCGTCGAAAGCATCAGCGGCACTAGCGAGTTCAGATTGAATATCAGGGCTTAGGTTGCTGGCAGATGAAAAACAAGCAGGAGACCCCACAGAGAAGCTACGGTGATGATTCGATACTACACTATTCTTGAATTCAGGAAGCTGCAAATTAATGAATCGTCTTCTTTCAAACTCAATAGCCCTCTGCAGATCAGCTTGCTCCATTTTCCTTCTCATCATCACCCGCCTCTCATAGAACATCTTCGAGTCTACCACAGAGGAATAAAAACAAGTTAGTTAATAACAAATGCAGAACGTAACACCCAAGAAAAGACTGGGACTAACCAAGTTGGAGATCAGACTGTTCTCTAGGATCAATCCCAGATGGACTGGAACAAGGAGAGTAATTCCCAAGCTCAATCTGCTGTTGTAGCAGATGCTGATGCTTCCTGTGATCACTTCATTTACAATGAATGACACATCGAAACACAAACAAGAAAGACTACAAAGGGGAAAAAGGCACCACCATACTTGTCCAATGCTTTCCCCTTTTCTTTGTAAGGTTTGACAAGAACACGAGAGTCGCAAATGAAATGGGGATTCCCTCTAGCTAGCACAGCCTTCACAGTCTCAAGATGGGCAAATGAAACAAAGCCAAACATACGCTTCTGTTGGTATGGGATCCTCACATCTTCCACTGTTCCGAAAAGGCTTCATACATAAAAACAAATCAATAATGACTGTTCGTTACTACTTATACGCTGATTCGTCCATATAAATCTAAAAGAAGCGACAGAGATGGTTCTACCTGAAGTAAGTTGCAACGTCCTCATCCTTAAAGGAGCTCTCAGCTGGGAACGTCAAGTAAATCTGTCTAGCTACAGAGTTTGACAGATCACCGAAACGCATTGCCATAAGTTCCATCGTCTCAAGCCTTCCTGGGCTGCTGCTGCTGCTCCAATATCTTTCATCGCCAAAAGGCACTCCACCATCTCTGCATCAAAGGAGAAAGCTCAATACTTTGAAAAAACTAACAACAAAAATGAGACAAAAAATCTCAAAAATGTTCTATTATTATATACCTATGAGCAGCATGTTGTTGATGCAAGAGAAAGTCCATTCTTTTCTCGTATGGTAACTGAGGAGGAACCCTACCCAGAGCAAGCCTCTGATGCTGATGATAAGCCATTTTCAACCTCATCATCGCCTCTTGCCTAACAAAGTCTTCACCTTTCCTCGGAGAATCAGTGACAATGCCGTTACCATCAACGTTATTATCAGCCGAGAAACTCCTCCTGTGCAGATGGGTTTCAACGTTATCATCCTCTGCTTCCGAATACGAATCGTCGAGAAACGAAAGGCAATCGTTTAGCTGCTGATCGTCCAGTAAATCAGCACCAGAGACTCCGTTGCTTTGGTGCGAGGTGGAAGGAGGAGACGACGGGGAGTTTCGTCGGAAACCCAAGAACCCATTAGAGTGAGAGAGCCCTCCTACTCCTACTCCTCTTCCGTTGATGGGTGGTTTAGAGATAGGGTAAGGAAACGGTGGAGTAGAAGGTGCAGACAAAGTGTTCGAGGAAAGTCCTAACTGAGTTTTCACTTTCGAGATGATGGAGTGAAGGACTGATTCAGGTCCGAGAACGAGATGCATCAAGTCTTTCTCATGGAAATCTTGTAAGAGAAGATACCCGATGATCTTTGGAGCGTAATCTGGCTCCAAACTTCTGATTCTAGTTAAAAGCAAAGCTGTAGGGTCGCCGGAATCCATGGCTTCTCTCACACTAAGTAAAGGAATCAACTTTCGGATGATGAGATTAAGGGGTTTGGAAACAGAGAAAAGATCAGAGCTTTTGAAAGCAAAGTTGAGAAAGAATCTGAGTACAGATGATTAGACCCTCCCTCCTCTCTTCTTCGCTCACTTCTTGTTTTGAATTTTTTTTTGTTTTTGGAACTCAGTTCAGTCTCACTCCTATCTTTATCACTTACTGGGTTAAGAAAGACCACTTGGGGAAATGTTCTGTGTTGTATTATTATTCAACTTTCTAGGGAACCGTAACTTCATTTGCTTAAATTTTTTGATTTTGTATTTTAATGTGTTTAGTAAAATATGGATTGTCTTCTTATGTTATTTGTGTAATTACGGATAGGTTTGACAATTTATAGACTGTTTAGAGATTCTTAATTAGGACGGATTTTATTTTACGTGTCTTCTAGATGGAAAATCAATTAAAGTATTAGTATACACTTTAAATTTTACGTGTCTTCTAGATGCCAAACATATTTGTTCTAATACAATTAAGGAATTTGAAGATTGCAAAAGATATTTGTTTCGGTACAAGTATTCCTCATTTTCATATGTTTAAATTTAACAATTACGAGGGGTTTACAAAGGAAACTGTGTTGCCTTTTCTCAACGATGGAAATATATTGTTTTAAGGAAATAAAGGGAAATAATTAAGGAAATTAAGAAATCTTACAGGTACTGTTAAATCAATGCCAACTTATTTTAGACACACCGCCTTTTCCATTCACAGGCAGTGTATAATATCACGCGAACGTGTGAGACTTTTAAGGTCACTAGCATCGGCGTTTAATTTACTGCTGCTTCATAACGTTATTGTTGTTGTTGTTGGTATGCATTATTAGTTGATACTATTATGTCTCTGTGATGTGAAATAGTTGACGGTCATGATTTACGGAATATGAAAATAATTAGGGTGCTTTCTGTCTCAACGTTTGCTGCCCCCATGTGTTGATGCTTATCTTTTTTGAGTCTCTCTTTGTTATAGGTTATTAGGTTCTAACATGGTAATGTATAATGTAAGGGATGAGTTCCCAACAGTGAAGCTGGCTTTCTAAGTATGGCATTGGAAATTTTGGAATCATCATCATATCAACACTGAACCACATAGTAAAAGCTGATATTATAAATGTATGTGTATAAAAAATATCTAAGTTAGATAGACCTACACACTCACATGGATCCAGGAAGGACATACGCACTAGCATACGACTTCATGGATTAATCATAGAGAAATGAAGCCATCAAATACGAGACAAAAGAGTCCTTCGAAAGTTCAACCTTTATGCACATGACCATACATAACTTTTTCAGTTTTTATATTTACTATTTCACGATACTTTCAACAATATTTATGACTTTTCTTGTTTGGTCTCCAAATGAAGTAAGAAGTTATCCTCAAAATCAGATTTAAAATATGAAGGGAAACTAAAAGTGGAACTCAACACCCTACCTTGCTATATCATGTGTACTGAAACAGATTCGTGCTTTGCCAATGAAAGAAGACATCAGCCAGCAATGTTGGTAGAGTCAGTGAGACCAATAAGCAGTATATAGAATCCAAATCAATTGAGTGCAATAATTAACATTAATTATTTAATTTGATTTGGTTTGGACTAGAGAAGGGAGACTCCATATACTGTGAAACCAACATCTATTTATAAATAAAAAACATTACAAGTAGAGATCTTAGAGCTTCTATTTGGACATATCTAATAAATCTCCTTCATCAATTTTCGTTATCTGAAATCTCGATACAATGCCGTACCTCACAAACATCTCCTGCGGATATCTTATGATTTTATGCGTGATCGCAGTCTTCTTCAGCCTCGTCTTTTATGACCAAGCCTTCATCAATTCATTCGACAGTAACATATCCACCATAAAATGTCAAGAGGGGCTCTTACACCCTAAGGAGGCAACAACAAACTTGAGCCACTTGATGTTTGTGTTGGTGGGGAGCTCACGTACGTGGAAGAATCGAAGAACTTACATAGAATCATGGTGGAGACCAAACATAACACGAGGAAATCTCTTCTTGGACGTGGAGCCGTCGGATTGGTCTCTGACCTTGCCGCCGTTTAAAGTCAACGAAGACCTCAAGAAATTGAAAATCTACCCGAACCTCACAAACCCAGTTCACGTTCGCATCTATAGATCTATTCTTGACACTTACAGGCTCAAACAAGATGATGGTGTGAGATGGTATGTCATTGAATTCATTATATACACACTACTTAAATCGTCTTACCAAATTGAGATATGTTTCTATTTTTAGATTAACTAATTCTGAATTTAATATATTTATACAAACTATGTTTATATTAGATTGATAAAATAATACAGTCTTTGTTCCAAAATGTAAGATGTTTTGGCTGAAAACACTCATATTAAGAAACACTCATGTTTTTACTTATAAAGTATCAATAAAGATATAAGTAAAAATTAGAGTAACCAATTATAAATACATCATAAAATATTATTGGTTGCACAATTTATAATAAAGTTAAAAATTATCTAAGCTATTAAAAATATTTATATTTTGTAACATCAAATTTTTTTAAAAACATTTTCAAATGGATTACTTTATTTTGTACAAAGAAAATAATTTTATTACTGAAGTAATGTTAAAATTTTAATTAACAAACAGGTATGTGATGGGTGATGATGATAGTCTTTTATTCGTAGACAACATAGTGGACGTGTTATCAAAATACGACCACACCAAAAAACATTACATTGGAACGTTTTCGGAGACGATAAAATCAAATGTTCGCTTCTCTTTTGACATGGCATACGGAGGAGCAGGATACGCTCTAAGCTATCCTTTGGTGGAGGACTTGGTGGCAAAACTAGATGAATGTATTGAAAGGTATCATTTTATTTGGGCAGGAGATCAGTTACAAAGTTTTTGTTTAGCTGACTTGGGCGTCGATATTATTCCCGAAAAAGGATTTCATCAGGTATGTTAATAAATATTTCATCTCTTNTCGCCCAGACTAATCCCATGAGGCCGACGGCAATCCACGTATTCTTGCGATTTAACGCTAGCCCCGGTGACCAACGCGGATCGAACCTGCGGGGAGCGTATTGGAGTTTCTTCCTCAACTACCTCTAGGCCAACCCGTGTTGGTTAAATATCAATGTTTTACAACAAAAAAATAGCTTAAAATGTATATTTTCACACTTTTATGTACTTTTATTACGCAACAATGATTAACTGTAAAAGATTTGAAAAGTCAGACACAAATGTGCGTTTAAGGTGTATGAAAGTGAATTGTCGTTGACTAATACGGGCTCGATACGAAGCGACGCACCGTTTTGTTGCAAGGGTGACTCAATGTTTTCGGCGGCGCCGCCGGATTCATCTATGCCCCCCACGGGTGTCGATGGCGATGAGCATGTCGGAGAGAGTTTGAATCAAGTGCAAGCGAGTTCTGGAAGTAAGGTGAATGATCAAGAGGTCGAGAGTGGCATTCCAAAAGCTGCGTCATGGGTTGATGTGGCTCAGGAAAAGAAGGTGTTACGGAAATACAGTCTTGAGGTTACAGAATCAGATGGTCTCTCTAATGTAGAGATACCAGACGAGGTTGTCATCAATGCTGATTCACTTTGGGAGGATTTTCTGGTAGGCAAGTTTCTGGACACGGCACCACACATTGCTCGGATTCATGCCGTTGTCAATAAAATTTGGAGAGAAGGAGGAAAGGGGCAGTTTGTTGAGGTGTATGAAGTGGATTCTACAACAATAAAATTCAGAGTTCCTGATTCTGGGATGAGGGCTCGGATACTTCGAAGGGGGATGTGGAACATTGGTAACATTCCACTGGTTGTAACAAAGTGGATACCAGAAGAGCTAACAGAGAAGCCACAAATCAAGTCGATACCAATGTGGGTTTATCTCAAGAACGTTCCGATGAACATGTTCTCCTGGCAGGGCTTAAGTTTCATCACAAGCGCAGTGGGGCATCCGGTGAGACTCCATCCCGAAACAGCCTCGTGTTCTAATTTCAAGCTAGCAAAGATCTTTGTAAATGCAGATTTATCAAAGGAGCTGCCAAAGAGAATCAACTTTACAAAGAATGGGAAGTCTTCTATGGTGGAATTCATCTACCCCCGGCTACCCACGAGATGTAATACCTGTGGTAAATGGGGGCACATAGAGAAGGACTGTGTGATGAATAAGAAAGATGAAACTTCCAAGTCTGTTGCCGAGATCATAGAACAGGGGTCGAAACTGAATGAAAAGGAGAGTGGGAAGCAAATAGAGGCTGCTTCAGAGCAGAATGGAAGTGTGGAGGTCAGGGCAGCAAACAGTTCTGAAGTAGACGTTGAGGAAGGCGAGGTTCTGGAAGAGTGGTCCCATGTTACTCCTGGGAAGGCTTCAAAAAGTCCTAAATCAAGGGTAAAAGAAAGCGACCAAGTCAAAATTACATCGCGATTCTCTGCTCTAGATGATGCTGATGATAATGGTGAGCTGGTGACGGAAAAGGGAGCACAGGTAACAGGAGATGAAGAGAAAGTTAACTCTTCGCCGATGGAAGACGCTAAGAGTGAAGGACATCCTATCGAAACTCCAGACAGCTCTGAAACAGGGGAAGCTACTGAAGCTATTCAAGTTACTGAAACAGAGGGTGATTCAACTGAAGTAACAGAAAGTACACAGGGGAAACAAGGAAAACCTGACACTAGAAGAGAGCAGGAAAGAAGCGCTGAGGGAGGAACTCTAAGAGACCAGAAAGGAAGTGTTGAGGAAGTGAGAAAAGCAAACCAGAACTTATTAGGCTCTGGAACTGGAGGTAACTCTAGTCTGCGACCCTCCTTACCAAGAAACTCAAAAACAAATCACAAGATAGTCCCTAACAAGGACACAGGAATCCCTGCTCCACAGGAAAAACGTAACTACCGAAAACCCTCCCAATGACAGGATTCTTCTGGAATGTGAGGGGTTTCAACAAGATTTCAAAGCATACAGTCGTCCGTAATTGGATACAAAATAAAGGTTTGCAGTTTGGGGCCCTGTTAGAGACGAGAGTTAAGGAGAGCAAGTCTGCCACCATTATTTCTTCAGTCTTTCAGGGTTGGTCTCATGTAACTAATTATGAGTTCAGTAGAAAAGGAAGGATTTGGGTGTTATGGAATGATCAGGTAAGAGTAACTCCGGTTTTTAAGTCTGATCAGATCATCACAGTGTCTGTTTTATTGGAGGGTGATACAGAAGAGTTTATCTGCTCGTTTGTGTACGCTGAAAATACAGTAGAGAGGAGGAAAGAGTTGTGGGAGGATATTAGAGGCCACCAAGATTCACCAATGTTTCGAAACAAAGAGTGGATCATTGTAGGCGACTTTAATGAGATTTTAGAAGGAGAGGAGCATTCAAATTACCAAGACGTTGGTTTATCTACTCGGGGGATGAGAGATTTTGAGGATACAGTTCATTATTGCAGGTTAAGTGATCTGGGATACCAAGGACCGAAATTTAACTGGTGCAATAAGAGAGATGAAGGCATCATCTGTAAGAAGCTTGACAGAATATTGGTAAATGAAGTTTGGCTCGATCGCAGAACCCAATCTTATGGTGTTTTCGAAGCAGGAGGATGCTCTGACCATCTCAGAGGCAGATTCCACCTTAAGACCGAAGCTGTTGGTAAACGTAAGCCTTTCAAGTTCTCAAATGCGGTTGCAGACATGCCTGAGTTTCTCCAGATGGTCTCAAACTACTGGAAAGACACACAACCACTGTTTCAGTCCACATCAGCGCTCTTCCGCTTCTCTAAGTATTTGAAAGCTCTTAAACCTTTGGTTCGGTCGCTAAGCAAGGAAAAGCTGGGAGCTCTAACAAAAAAAGTAAAGGAAGCGCATGCGGACCACTGTGCTAAACAAGAACAATTGCTTACAGATCCCAGCGAAGAGAACGCTATCGTAGAGCGAATGGCAGCAGAGAGGTGGCAAAGAGTGTCTGGTATAGAAGAAAAGCTTCTAAAGCAACGCTCCAAACTTCATTGGCTTCAGGTGGGCGATCAAAACAATAGGGTTTTCCACAATGCAGCAAAGATTCGAGAGTCAAGGAACGCAATACGTGAAATCAAATGCCCTTCCGGAAGTATAGCCACCTCACAAGAAGACATCAAAAAGGAAGCTGAGAGATTCTTTAGTGATTTTCTCTCTTCTGAGCCTGCAGGTTTGAGGGAAGTAACAGTCACTGAGCTTCAGGAGATATTGCCTTTCCGCTGTTCAGAAGCAGATTGCACTAGTCTCACGAAAACGGTAACTGAAAAAGAAATCAAGGAAGTGATTTTTAAGATGCCGAGCAACAAATCCCCAGGACCTGATGGCTTTACAACAGAATTCTTCAAATCGTCTTGGAGTATTATAGGGAAAGATCTTACAACCGCTATTCAATCATTTTTCAGTAAGGGGTTTCTACCTAAAGGACTCAATGCAACTATCCTGGCGCTTATACCAAAAAAAGACTTAGCGGTGGAGATGAAAGACTATCGGCCAATCTCATGTTGCAACGTCCTCTACAAGATAATATCTAAAGTCATAGCCAACAGATTAAAAGGAACACTTCCCCAGTGTATCTCTTATAATCAGTCAGCTTTTGTCAAGGATCGATTACTGGTGGAGAACTTGCTCCTAGCCACAGAAATAGTCAAAGACTATCACAAGGAGGATATATCACCGAGATGCGCCATGAAAATTGATATTTCCAAGGCATTCGACTCAGTCAACTGGTCATTTCTTCTCAAGACTTTGAAAGCTCTGAACATGCCTGATATTTTTATTCACTGGATTGAGCTCTGCGTTTGTACTGCTTCTTTTTCAGTGCAAGTAAATGGTGAACTTGCTGGTTTCTTCCGAAGTCAAAGAGGTTTAAGGCAAGGATGTGCACTTTCCCCTTACCTGTTTGTGATTTGTATGAATGTGTTGTCATATATGCTTGACAAAGCAGTGGAGAGAAAGCAAATTGGCTATCACCCGAAATGCAAGAACATCCTGCTAACACATTTGTGTTTTGCAGATGATTTAATGGTTTTTACAGACGGAACTAAAAGATCCGTAGAAGGCGTTCTTGAGACATTTACAGAGTTTGCTGCAATATCAGGTCTAGGCATCAGCTTGGAGAAATCCACCCTCTACATTGCGGGTGTTTCAGAGACCACTGCAACAGAGATTCTCACCAGCTTCCCGTTTGCTTCAGGCAAGTTACCAGTAAAATATTTGGGGCTTCCTCTGCTCACGAAACGAATGACAGTTAGTGACTACCTGCCGTTGGTGGAGAAAATTAGGAAAAGGATGACCTCATGGACAGGAAGATTTTTGTCACACGCTGGCAGACTACAACTGATTAACTCGGTGATAGTAAGCCTAGCGAATTTTTGGTTATCTGCTTTCCGGTTGCCAGGGAGTTGTTTAAAAGAGATAGAGCGGTTATGTTCTGCATTTCTATGGTCTGGTACAGAGATGAAAACGACTAAGGCAAAAGTGGGCTGGAAGGATCTATGCTTACCTAAAGCAGAAGGGGGATTGGGAATTAGGCCCCTTAAAGAAGTAAATGTAGTTCACTGTCTGAAGCTCATCTGGAGAATTTTTTCTGCAAGGTCCTCCTTATGGGTAAAATGGGTTCACTGTTACCTGATTAGAAAAGGCTCTTTCTGGTCAATAAAAAATATCACAACTACGGGATCATGGATGTGGAGGAAGCTTCTCAAGCTCAGAGATCTTGCAACGGGTTTTATTACGGTAGAGGTGAGAAATGGCGAGAACACATCCTTCTGGTATGATGCATGGTCAAGGTTTGGGATTCTAAAGAATGTACTGGGAAATAGAGGCTTGATAGATTTTGGCATTGGTGATAATGCTACTATGGCAGATGTGATGGCAAACCACCGGCGGAGACGACATCGTATGAGTATACTTAACGAAGTCGAAGAAGAACTAACTAAGCTCAGACTAAGTGAACGGCAGGGAGACGACATCCGTTTTTGGAAACTAGCAGATGACAAATTTGCAGCAAAATTCTCAGCAAAAACGACTTGGGAGCAGATCAGGAGCAACCGTCAATCTTGCACTTGGAGTAAGGGAGTCTGGTTCGCTCACTCTACACCAAAATACGCTTTTCTCCACTGGGTAATCATGCGAGACAGGCTCCAAACTGCAGATAAAATGCAGAACTGGAACATAGTAATCAACACGACATGTGTGTTGTGCAATGAAGAACAGGAATCATGTAGCCATCTCTTCTTTGGCTGTCGATTCTCAGGACAGGTTTGGAGGAAACTAGTGGGAGGCCTCTTACTCGGCAACTACACCGCAGATTGGCACGCCCTCAAAACACTCATGGCTAACCCTGGCCTCAACCCTTCAAAGACTTTCATCTTCCGATATGTGCTGCAAGTAACGATGCACACAGTTTGGAGAGAGCGAAATGCTAGACGACATGGAGAACAACCGAGAGATGTTGGTTGTTTGGTCAGGTTTGTGGACAAGACGGTGAGACTTAGGCTGCTTTCAGTCAAAGGAAAAGGCCAGCAGTATCTTGAAGAGGCATTGATCACTTGGTTTGCGGCGCAAGAAACAAATGGAGGAGTGGGATAAATTCTTATATTTACAACAGATTTAAATTTCTTGATTCTTTAAATTCAAGAACAATGATGCACTTGATGTAAATATGTTTTTTTGGTTGAATAAANAAAATTTTACATTCATTAAAAAAAAAAAAAAAAAAAAAAACTGTAAAAGATTTAAAAATTACTTACGTTTATTAATTTGTTCTGACTCAAATTATGAAAAATAGTTAATCATAAAATGAGGTATTTATAATCGAAATTTTAATATACCTTTTTGATGTATATGTATGCAAAGATTGATCTACACGGTGACTTGTCCGGTTTACTCTCGTCCCACCCAACGACTCCTCTCCTCAGCCTCCACCATTTCGAGAGCGTTGCACCACTTTTCCCGGACATGAGCCGTCCTGGCTCAGTCCTTCACATCATGAAAGCAGCCGACGTGGACCAATCACGGATGCTACAACAGTCGATATGCCACGTTAGAGACAGTAATTGGACCTTCTCCGTCTCGTGGGGATACTCAGCTCATATCTACGAGAATATATTCCCACGAAGCTACTTGAAGCGTCCTATCGAGACGTTCCGTCCCTGGCTCCGAGGACGGCCTCCTTTCTACATGTTTAACACGAGGCCGGTTTCTAGAGATCCGTGTGAAGCTCCTCACTGGTTCTTCTTATATTCTGTTGAAGAAGAGAAGGAGAGAGTTGTTACTTCCTACACAAGGAAGTTTCCTAGAAACATGACTTCTTGTTCTTTCTCTGGTAATATTTCTGCCGATCCTGTTGTCTCCATCAGAGTCTTCTCTCCCAAAACTGCCAAAGAGGTTCGTTCATCTTATGCGTTTTACAAATTATAGCAACTATTATTTTATCTCAATTGTTAAAATCTATTACTATATCTTTGATTGTTTAATGGTTTCTAGGGGAGAAAAGTGGAATGTTGCGACGTGGAATATGATGGCACAGATGTTGTAAACATGTGGCTTCGAGATTGTAGGAGAGATGAAATCATTGCCTAATGAAGGTGAGAGTACTAATTATAATGATAACTTCAAATTAAGCTCTGTGTTGTTGTTAGAGACTAAACGAACTCTGCATTAAGATGGAACTGTATTGAGTCTGTTATTCCTTGACATGCTGTGTTACTTCTGGTCTGCTGTGAAAATAGTCATAAATAAATCAAAGACGTTTTAAACCCCAAATGCATAATGTCTTTTTGTATATGCTTTGTGAAAATAGCATAGGTTTGCATGATTAATCATCGAAACAATTGCGAATAAAGACATGTAGTTTCGTATAAATTAAGTTTAGAAAGCAGATCATGTTCTTCTGCTTCTAACTCATCAATGAGATTTCTGTATCCCTATGAGACGCGCATAATCCACCCATCTGAGACAACAACAAAACAAAGAACATGTGAGTGAAAAAATTGCTAGGACAGGGAGCAAGAAGACCGGGCTTTGTGTGTGCTTAAAAACAACTTACAATAGAGAGCCAAGGAATGTGTTGCCTGTTCTAACAGCAAAGCACATGGCACTTAGGGCAAGTTTGTGTTGGTGTAGCATTGGCTCCAGGAAACGTTGTTCTATCACACCAGCTACTACTTGGTACCTGTTTAAATTTCAAAAACCACATACCTCATCATCACTCCTATCCAACCTAAAATATGCTTAAAACTGCAGTATGTTTGTTAGAAAGAAAAAACACAGTAATACCTTAGGTTGGCAGAAACTGCCATGTAGACACCATATGCAACACTTGTGGAGACTATTGGAACAGTCTCGACTTCACCTTCAGAAGTCTTGTCCACGGCTCCTTTTGCTTTTATAAATGCGTTTGTAACAGCAGTGCCAACCTAAACCAAATTATACAGATTCGTTTAAGTCAGTGCAGAAACAAAACGTGAAGAAACATACAACAGTTTTTTTGTGATGTCTAACAAAAATCTTCTGACATGTGTTTCCCTTTTAAGATGGATATATATTATTTTTTTTGACTAACCAGCGATGAAGTGGTACCAACGGCAAATAGCTTAGCCCCATTGCGCTGCACAACATATACAAACGATATTTATTAATTATCCAGGAATTGAGATAATAACTGAAGATATTGACAAAAAAAAAAAAAGAAAACTGCATACCGCTATAGCACCTAGCCTTTGCACGAGAGAGTAAGAGGTTCCAGAGATAGCAATCTACAGCAAACATGTTGGATAGTTAGAACAGAGAGAGCTTTTTCAAAAACTTATCCTGCATGTGCCAAACAATCTTTTTACAATACCTGGAAGGCATTATCAGGGCAGTTGTGGAAAAATTTGGATATACCACCAGCAGTAAGTGCGAGAGGTGGTCTAAGCGACACGGTTGGAGCAGGAAGATACACTAACATGAAATCAGCAATGATAGCCATCACCTAATTATAAGAAAAATGACAGTGAGTCCACCTATGACTTATCCAATACCATATATAAGAAGATCGCAATGAACACAGCAGTGACAAAACTTATGGGTAACTACTTGCCATATAGTTCAAGGAGCTTTAACTTACAAAGTGACATAGCAGAAAATGTTGACTTTTTATTTATCATAGAAAAAAAGCAAACAAAAGAAGCCAAAGATTCTTTTGGGTAACTACTTGCCGGGTCAACCTTAGCCTAGTGGCTAAATGGCACCCAAGGCACCAGGGTTCCACTCNAAAAAAAAAAAAAAAAAAAAGAAGCCAAAGATTTAAAATTTGAAAACAAATGAGACATTGTGTGGTTATACTATTGTTATTGTACAGTTCAAAATTTGGTTCTTACCTCACAGACAAAGCAAAATCTCAACTGTTTTATCAAAGTCATGCAAAAAAAAATTAATGGTGAAAAAATGGGAGACCCCATCACAAATCACAACCACAAACTACACAACCTTTCGTCTACTTGAAAAGAGTATTGTTGATTCTCAACTTCTCATCAATCTCTCCTACCATCTTAACAATTTCAGAAAATATCTAATAGTAAAATTCAAGACCATTCACGAGATCTTACATGAACACTAAAGAAATGGCCACCAATACATACACCAGGAAAAAAAAGAGAGAAGAGAAAAATGAGTTACCACATCGGCACAGACAACTTCGAGTTCATTGAAGAAGTTCTCTCTACGCCGCTCATACTCAGCAGCAGTCTGTTAACAAAAGAATCAAAATTACATATTAGCCAAAATCAAAACACTTTCTCTAGATAAAGTTCTTACAAAGTGGAAAACAGAGAGAGGGATAAAGCAAACCTTAGTGAAGATACCAACACCACATTCCATGGCGAGTTTAGCCAAAAAGAGATCATCAGCCAACAACCTCTCCCTAAACCCAGCGAACTGCATCAGCCACCGCATCACAGCCGATCTCTGAAGCTCCAGAAACTTGGCGATAACCGAACCAGGAATCCGACCAGACTCAACAGCAGCAGCTAGATCCTTGGGAAGACTCTCCAGTTCGGTCCCAGACTCTGCCAACACCATCAACGCCTCGCTCCTGTTCCTATCCCTGTCCTCACCACCACCGTCTCCATCCCCGTTGTTCTTGCCTCCATCGCCGCCGCCACCATCTCCTCCGTTGCTGTTGTTGTTGTCAGAGCCGCCGGTGGAAAAAACAGGGGAAATAGTGACGCGGCGGTGGAAAGAGATGGACTTTGCGGTGAAGGAAGAGGAGGGGAAGGAAGAGAGTCTAGGAGAGAAAGCGAGGTGGGGACGTGTGAGATTGGATTCAGAGATGGAGGATGATGTGTTCGGTGTTGGAACACTGAAGAAACATGAAGTCATTGCCATTGATGTGACAGTCGTTCTCTCTCTGGTTCTTCAGTGGGAGGCGGTAAGAGATAGATTGAGAGGAGTGGAGAGAGTCAGCAGCTAAAAGGAAGAATCTTTCTTTTAAGGGTTTTCCGTTTGGTGGGGCCTCACTATAGATTCTAAACTAGCGCGTGCTTCTCACGGTGGAAGAAAAGAAAATAATCGGACAAGCAGTTTCGGTTCTGTAATAATAATAACACAACACTGTCTCTGCTCAGAAAAAGTAAAACGTATTTTACAAAAAAAAGAATATAAACAAAAGACCTACTCTGACTATTGATTCCCCTGTCTTTTGTCTCCGAATTATCTAACTCCTATAACATATAACTCGTTTCTCTTTATACATTTGAGACTCCAAAACCAAACAGTATGAAACTCTGACAAGAACACAAAACCAAAGAAAGCCAAGAATGATTTGCCAGTTTTAGCCAAAGCGTGTCCCTCTTTCTAAGAGCTTTGGTTTGATTATGGTGCATCTTAAGAATTCAGGGTCTCATTAGAGTCTGTTTCAACTTGTGATGAGTTGGTTGCTGAAGAACCCCTTTCTCTTTCTCTCTCAGCCTCTGTTTTCTTTGCAAACCGGCCTCCACTAGCCCTTGCTCTTTTCATTGCATGTTTGTGTCTTGACTCATGAAGATATGGCTATCACAAGAAAACGACACAAGTTAACCAAGGTACATAGGAAAACTTATAGACTTTACATAACAGTGATCTTCATCCTTAGTGACTATACACCACGCTTAGATTTCCAACTTGATGCCACATGTGCTTTTTTTATTCCCATATGCCAATAAAATGCAATTTTGATCAACTGAAGAGAGAAAAAAAAAAGCTACCTTTTTGTTGATTGCTTTCCTTTCTAGCTCGGCCTTGGCACGTGCTTTTCTTCGCCTTAGAATTCCCTGGTACTGTTTCGCATTCACATAAACAGGTTCTTGACTCATGTCAAGCGGTAGTGCCGTTCTATCACCAGGCATTCCAGGATACGGACGAAAACCCTGAAAGCAACAAACAGAGTAAGATGATCGAAATCACTCAACTCATAACACCAATTGAGAGAGGTTTAGACAAGATACCAAGTGCTGATGTCCATAAGCTCCCACCATTCCACCATAATATGGATCCTGATATGGATTTGGGACACAAGCCTGCAAATGCAGATTGAGTTTATCATACATATAAAGAGCGCTCTACTGCATAAATATATTCAATTAACGACTAAAGGACTGAAACATCATATATAGTCAAAGACTGGAAGAAACCACATACAATGTAGTGTCCAACAAGCTCTGGTGGTTGTACAAGTTGCTGACCCTGACCATCCATGTTACCTACAGAAGCCGCCAATTGTCCTGGATCATTCCCTTCTATTCCATGGTTATCTACTGCAGTTTAAGACAGGAGACTATTATACATACAGAAGAAGAAAAAAAAAGCAATGCCACACAATCAACAAGAGGTTATGTCCTTTGCAATTACAAAGCAAGTTTACATCTCAAGATTCCATAACTTGATGACTTTGGGCATTGCATCACAAGAGATCAGGCATCGAAAAGATAATGCAGAACCAAGAAGAAGACAAAACAAACCTGAAGGGGAGGAAGTTGCAGCTAGTGAATCCTTCCAAGCTCCATCGTCTTCAGATGCAGCAGAGTGAACATCGTTTGATTCTGAACCGTCCAAAGACGAGGACTTTGATGGAACTAGAGAAGGTCTGTCGACACCATTCTTCCACCAAGGCTGCTCTGCATACATCATTGGCTGCTGCTGGTGATTGACTTCCGCTTCATTTCCTCTTCCCGAGTTCGATTGCATCTCTTCAAAACACTCAAGTCCACTCTACTAGTTAACAACCAATCAAATTTAAAACAAAAAAAAAACAAAAAGGTGAAAACTTTTAAAATTCAAAACATAACCTCAAATTAGTATTCAAGCAATTATTTGATGACACATGTATCTGTTTAATTTTTGAATCTTCAACGATAAAATATAAAAAAAAAATACACAAAATACAGAATGACAAGAGCAGCATACCCAGAGGAAATTCACGATGAAGTTTTTCCAATCGTCTTCGTCTTCTAGCTCAAAGGGAAACCCAAAAGAAAAAAACAGAATTTGAACAAATCCAGAGATGAACTTAAGTGATTCGGAACCCCCTGACAGGCGACAGTTGTGTAAATTCGTAGAAGAAGAAGTATACAATTGGGGAGAAGAAACCCTAAATTTTTTGGGGATTTTCGTTTTTTTTTCCACAGAATTTATATATTTTGAAGTAGGGAACAAAAATTAAGGAAATAGTGTGATTTATTTTTATTTTTTGTCACGTGGCGCCCTATAAAAGATGCCAGCGCGCGCAGATCTGGGACATTATGTGGGTCCCGAGGACACGCAATGATCGGCTGTTATGAGGACACGTGGAAAATACAAATATCTTTTATTCTTTAAAAACAATATTTTCACAAGGTGTTTATGTATCTGCCAAATCAAAGAGAAGAGGTAGTCAATTATATTGTCACCAAGACCGGCTAGACCAAGAGATACGACAACTACGATCAACTTGTGGTTTTATTCATGAAAACTCGAAGGCGTGGGATACAAGAAATATTTATGAAACAATCCATGAAGAAGATGTCCCAATGATAACTCGAATACGGCCCAGGCTCACAAACTCACCGGATACATCATACACCAATATGGATCTTTACAAGAGGTGGGCAGTATTCATGCAAGTTTGGATATAATCAGCTTTAAAAATCAAAATCTTGTAACTAATGAAGATGGCATTCTTAAAAAAGCTATGGACATATCTATTTGGCTTTTGATAACGATTTTCCAGAGTAGACATGACCAATGACCACAATGTTGATGTGATGAAACTTGTCTTTTACCCATGGCTACTTGTCAAATTCAAGAAACACTTAGGACAACCGCATTGGTAATCCTCTCTAAACACGACTCCCAAAGTTAATTTATAATTTATAATTTTTTTTTTCGTTTGATTTTTTTTCAAAAAAAATAAAATAAAATAATCAGCCAATCAATTGCAGGCCACCACGTGTCAGTGGGATCCGCGAATAGTGATGACACCAGTTCACTCCAATGAACTCAGACGATACGGGGTCACCAAAAACTGATTAATATATTGTTTCTTTTTCTTGGATTTTGTGTGACTCCCTCTTAACATCCCGCGATGCGGATGGCCTTACGAGAGTTTAATGTTGTTCGGTGCTGCAATAAAGACATACATACTCTACATGATAGTATTGGTATTTGAGTTAAATCTTCTTGTTTTCCTTCCTTGTTGTGGCAGATGCTACGGTGGTGAATTCTTTAAAGCAACTATAGCTGAAGCGAAATTTCAATATTCAAATTCACTATAGATTCATCATGTTCGTGGAAGGTACGTGAGAGACTACATTTTCTCTCAAGTTTGTAACCAGTATTATCATCAATATAACATCACTTTTCTCGTTCATTTTCTCTCTTTATCGGATTTTGATACGTTGATCGTATCAGAGTGCTGATAATCTATCTGCGAAAGGGATTCCGAGGCCAAGAAGCTCGAGGGCTTTGCTTAATCAACTCTTTGGCAACCGAGGCTGAATTGAACAAAGAAGAACTTGGCTTTCATGGAAGACTTTGATAAGTTAAATGGTTTATATGGCACTCACCTTATGTTTCTCTACAAGGATAGAGATGATATTGCTTATATTTTCGTGTATAATCAACTCCAAGGAAGATTCTTGACTATAACCTTCCAGAAAGAAGCTCTGCAGTCATCAGCAAACGAGTTATCTGAATTAAAAAGAGGAACTGAAGAAAGCTAAAGATTCATTGGTTTCTCAACTTGCTGAGGAACGGAACGCTGCTCCCGAAACTACATATGGCAAACATGATTTTTAGCTTTCTTCCTCTTACAATATTGATCATATATTTTGGTTTTATATATGTTAAAAAAAGGATTATATATATTTTATGAACATTGAAAAACTGTGTTTGAGTTGGAAGTTCCTGAGATTAAAACACATGTATTGAAGCAATGTAATACAGTTAAAATCAAAATAAATTTGATATTTCGTTTTGGTCAAAACCGTTAAATAAAATTATCCGTTTGATATATTAATTTTAAACTCATCAAGAAAATGATTAGAAGGTATTTTAATGTAAAAAAAAAAAAAAAAATCAAGAGCATACAAATGATTGAAACCATAGACTAGTGTAAACAGCTGTGTAAATAATGACAAACTTGCCAGGGAGAGCCAAGATGGCCTTTTCTTGGGTATTATATTCTTCCCATTCTCCTAAATTATTTATTAAGTGATGAACATATATCTATGTAAGAATCTTCGACTTTGAATCCAGTTTTGGCTGGACCGTTTTGGTTAGAGACTGAATGGATAGACAATAGATGACTCACGGACGCGAACTATAGCTGAGTGGGACCGCTCTTACCAAACTGGTTTACCATGTAATGCCTTGCCTTGGCATCCACGTTTTTCCTTACACGTTTCTTGAGTGCTTGTTGGTTTCTCTACTTTTGCTTCTGATTTATTGTAAGTTTGGTTGTAAGTTATAAATTTTTAGTACGTGAGTTAAGTTGTATGAGTATGAGAGGTTTATACACCTAATCATTTTGTTTAGTTCACACAATGAAATAGATAAGTCTGACAGGACATCCAATAATAGCTTGTCGATAAAAACAAAGAACAACACATAGACTTTCTCCAAGTACAGTAATTAAGACATAAAAGTATGAACATGGATGATTAGAATCCTTGTTGAATGTGAAAATAACAATCTATTGAACAAAGGTAATAAACAGATTCGTGTCGAGTTAGCCTCATGAGGAAGGGGAATTTGCAACGATGTCCACAATCGCTGCATAAAGGTCGGGTGGCGCCACTATTAGGAAGTACTTCAACACCAAAAGCTACGTGTCCTATCTTCATATAATATATATCTCCAAGTACACATTTTATATGGAGACTCACACCACACTCATCACAAGTATAGTAACATACAGTCGGATCTGTCTTGGTCTCACATATGTCACACCACAAGTCCCCGCTCGAGTTTCCAACGCCTTGAGATAATGATAGAAAATGATCATCACACCTGTGTTTAACCTTTCTTGGTAAAGTAGCACATCTCATGCATAACGCATACTCTTCACAAACCGTACAGCTTAAGGGATAATTACGAATCTCTGTGTCACAAGCATGACATTGTTTGGAACTTTCCAGGGTCCAGTATAAGGGATGTGGATGCAGATCATGGTGAAAGGGTTCAGATACAGAACTGCACCGAACATCGTACTTATGATCACTGCCGCTGTGATCGTGACAAAAGTCTTCTAAACAGTGGTAAAAGAAACCATTAGACATGGTTTGACAAGCACTACAGTTGAATGAAAAAGTCTTGTCATTATAAGCTCGTAGAGCTAGTTTATGCCGGTGCAATAGATGCCGTTTCTTCCTAGGAAGACTAGCACACGTTTTGTGAAGGATGAAATCACATTCCACACATTTGTAGCATGGATCTCCGTTGATAGCTAGAACACAACCCTCGCACCTCATATCGATAACATGATTCTCATCATGCAACCTTAGAATATGATTCTCATGACTAAAATGAATGATATCTCGTTCATTAAGTACCTTGTATGGTTCTTCGACGTCTTCTTCTTCTTCAGGAACATCTTCCAGTTCTATCCCATCCCACACTTCACCTCTCGTTGCACATCTTGAGTGAACAGCGTAACTAGGACAGCGAGAGCATTTGAAAGCTCCGTAGACCCAGTCTATCTTTTTCCTACAAACTCCACACTCCCAGTCTCTGCCTTGGCCTTGGCCTCCTCGACCAAGATGAAAAGTATGAGAGATACGATGGTCATGACGGTTGATGCTAATGACTCGAGGTAGATCAATGCAATGTTTGTGGATCATCAGATTGCATGAAAGACACACATAAGGGTTGCGGTCGCTTTCCACACCACATGCATTACAAGTAAAGGTAAGTAGTCTTGGCAAGAGGGTGAAGTTATGCGCGTGGTGCTTCGGTTGAAAAACAGTGCGTGGTGCTCCATGTGCTAGACAAGTCAGATCCATGTTTATGTTGCATACTGTGCAACGAGCCGATAAGAACGGAAGCCGTTTTTGACAAAAATGACAATGGTGATCATTTTCACTGTTGTCAAGTGAGGCTGTAGGCAAGATCTCGAGGAAGTGACTGCAGTGAAATGGATGGATCAAGAAGCTGTCGACGCAGTCCTTGTGCAGAGAGAAATTGCACTCTACGCAGCGATAGCCAATGCCATCTATCATACAGCGGAGTTGGCAAGAAAAGGGAGCCACTTCCTCACATGATAAAGGATGATCATGAAAGGGCAAGGTGATGAGCTTCTCGGATTCTGCAGGAAACATTTTCAAAATTGCCAAAGGAGAAATGAGATCAGAGCTTAGCTTCAATTGTTTGTCTACAAGTATTTACAAAAATAATCAAAAGGAGCTATGAAAGTTTACAAGCCATAGCATATTGTACTTGTTAAATACACAAAAAAACATCCCATGAAAAGAACAAAAGATGGGTGGTTGGATTAGGTAAATACAAATAATTAAAACCACAACATGCGTGAACAGCTGTGAATGAATAAATAATTAATCCACCCACTAGTTGCTTAGATTAAAGCCAGCTGGGCATATGATCAAAAGACATACTAGTAGTTTTTTAAGAAATCTGCTTTTGTCTTAATCACCAACTTAACTTTCATTTTAATATATAAACTCTTTACGTCACCAATAATGTAAGAGCAGCGGAGTTTACTACATTGATATTGGTTCATCCCGAAGAACCCACAGACCTCGCTGTCTCAATGGCACCGGTCACTTCCTTGACGACTTTATTATCCTTGAATATTTTGAAAGTTGGAATCACTCTTAATCCTAGCTCCTTTGCCAATGGCTGCGCCGCTTCATCTAATTTTTATTTAATTTTTTTTGTACAATCCTCGTCAACAAAATTATCTGACACAAAATCCACGTTAGTAAAATTATGACGTGTGATTGTATGATTTCACCAAAAAATAAATAAAATGTATGTTAGTTGAAAATTTTGAAAATATAGATATGTTTTTGCACGATAATATATATTCGGCGATATGTTGGATATGATATGACTGTATTTCCAAAAGATCTTATAATGTGTATTTATGAGCAAAGAAAAGTTTATTGAGCTTTCGTACATCATCAAACATGGGCCAACAACAATGTTCGAAACTGACAGACCGATCTACAGCCATTGTTCGAAGGAGTATAGGTAGACTTAAATGGCAAATTAGTGTCTTTTGATATGGGTTTACTTGTCAACCCCAAACAAACATGATTTTTATATCGCAAACTTTGGCGCGAAAGTTTTGTCTAACCTACAGATCAAAAGTTTTGTCTTATTTTTTTTGGGTATAGGGTATTTTTCCACAAACTCTCTTTAAGTTTTAACAACTTCAGATCAAAAGTTTTGTCTTATTTTTTTGGGTATAATGTATTTTTTTGGTTACACAATCTTTGCTTCTTAATTAATTCTCACAGAAAGGTTACAGATCATTTATGCACATATAAGATAACATTTCAACTTACATTTCAATACAAAATTCTTCAAATGTTTACAAATGTATGTGTTTATTTCATATTTCATTAAGAGATATAGATCACATTGACTAATCAATACACTTGGCAGTTGGCACGTCAAGCCCTTGTACAAGACAATTATTCGAAAAAGACTCTCTAACTTTTCAATATCTATCTACGACAATGTAATATATATCAGTATTTGCATTTACGTGTGGCTATGAGTCTCTTTGGTATAATTCCGCAACAGAAAAAAAACGACGTGAAAAAAATCATGTGTTTTGTTTGAAGTTGAAGTGAAATGAAGGAACCTCAGTGCTCATCAACTGGTCAAGGTCCCAATATTCTTCCATTCTCATACCCTCATGTACATTTCCAGCTCCACTAGTGTTCATCTCGACTACGTGGTTGTTAATATCTGCCTTGTACCAATCACTTTCTTCGCACTCCAAGGGTGGAAAGTAGAGTTCCCCTTGTAGCCCTGTGTTTACTCCATAGAAACCATCTACATAAGGGGTAAAATCGTCATGACAAGGGTGGCTGATCATGTGTGGCGCTTGGAATGGATTGTTACTGGTTGGTATGTTGGTCAAAGAGGGATTGACAAATCCTTGTTCTTGTAAGGACATGAAGCTTCCTATAATGTCTTTAAGGTCCAGAGATGAGGTATTAGAAGATGAATCACTTGCGTTGGGTGATGAGGATGAATTGTTGACGAGGTTGGATGTATCAGACATCTTCTTTAGTCTTTTCTTTATTGTTGAGTTCCAAAAGTTCTTGATCTCGTTGTCGGTTCGACCAGGCATCCGTGCTGCAATCTGAGACCACCTATGAAATCGAAGAAAAAGAGAGTAGAGTAGTTTAATGAGACGATGTTATATAAAACTGATACAAGTGCATGGTTTGCATGGGAAGTAGAAGCCGATGCAAGTACGTGTAAAGTGAAAACAAAGCACTACCCTACTAAAATCACAAAACAACTATAGTTTTTAGAAGTTCTACTTTTTTTCTTAAGAAAGCAGTGATAAAAAACTTTCTTAAAACAAAATTGTCTTTATATGATTTGACAAAGAAAAAGTAACCTATCTTTATTTAAATTAACTAACAAATATAAAAGAAACATTATAATTCCAAGAGTCAGCTAGTTTAATTTACATGACTAAAAAAACAAAATATTTTTTTTGTTGAAAAATTAGAAGAACTATACAAGAGAAATATATGAATTTTTAATTTGGGAAGTCATATCCAACATAAGTATAAAATTTAAAATATCTTTTTGGAGAGACACAAAAGAAACTTTATTTTTAATTAGACTCAAATTTCGGCGATCAAATTTCTTTCTTCACAATTTTCTGCTTCACATGTGTTTTAGAAATCTTTTTTCTATTATGTTTTTCGATAAATCGTTCCTTTTGTAAGCTTCTCTGTAACCAGTATCTCTATTGGAGAAGAACAAATCTATGAAGTATTTATTGAGAAAAAAAAAGAAAATGAAAAATGCAAGTAAAACCCTAAAGAAGAGAAGAAAAGTGGGTAAAAGAGAAGTCCCTTTCATTAAAAACAGGTGTTTTTTTTTTTAGAAAAGCACTCGTAAGTCTTAGCACCCACGATTAACAAACTTTTGACCACTCACATACTGACATAATTACATGTAAATGTACTCATTCCTCTTTTTTTTGGTCAAGTAAATGTACTCATTCGTAGTTTGGTTTTGCGTCTATTTTCTAATGTTACTAATATTATGTCAACTTTCAAATGGGTCAATTTTCTTCACAAACAATCATTCATCCCTTTGAACAGCAGTTATTGTGCCATGTAATTTCGAACCAAACTCCACCCTTCAACGTGAAGCTCGATTATACATTTCTACGATGTATAAAGATCATGTATCTTATAAATATAGTCATATTGAGCAACATTGTTTATGTATAATCGAACGTCACGTCGTATTGGCTTTCCATGCGATTATACTATTTACCCATTACCCAAAAAAGTTAATCAATCTAAAACAAGATTCACCTGAAAATTTATAGTTTTTAGAAAGCTTTTTTCACTATTTTGGTTAGCTAATTCATTTATTTAGCTGTCAACAACCCAAAACGATGAAAAAATTACAAACCTGTTGCCGAGAATGGAATGAAAGCGAATAATGAGTTCCTCTTCTTGAGGAGAAAACGCACCACGCTTAAGGTCAGGACGAAGATAATTGATCCAACGAAGACGGCAGCTTTTGCCACATCGTTGAAGGCCTGCGTTTTTGGCGACATCACTCCAACATCCTTGCCCACTGCTTATCATATACTGCATCAGCTTTGAGTCTTCCTCTGGAGACCATAGTCCCTTCTTCATTTTCTTTACTTGATGAGTGGCTGCACTTGCTACCTCTGGTTTCCTCATTCTCGTTGAGTTAATTCTTTCTCTTAATCTTTCTCAAGGCTCAGTTTATTGACGTGAACGAGTGAAGTTTGTTTTTATAATCGAGAGAAAGAGAAAAGAGAGAAGACTTGATGAAGGGAGAATGATGATGATGATGAAAGGGATGGTTGTGTGGTTTGCTTACAATTCTGGGAAGAAAAAACATTACACCAATTTTCTTCGTCCTCCTTTTCAATATTGTTCCTTATTTTAAACATTGATATATATATATATATATATATATATATATATATATATATTATATAGTTTGTTGCTTTGTTTTAAAACATAACGAACCTAGGCTCTTTTTCAAAAAAAAAAATACATTTTGAGTCGATATTGTTTGTGGTAATAAAATACACCAACAACTAATGTATGTTTGTAGTTTAACCAAGTGAAGAAACGTTAGTTGATCGGTCATGGGGGAAAACGGTTTTGAGAGAGACTCAAAATACAAACACCAAAACAAAAAGAAGAAGTGATCTTCACTTGTTCTTTTTGAATATATACTAACCATTTCTATTAGTTTCTTCATTCACAAGGTATATATTACAGACATGTCTAATTCGTTAACCTACGTGTGTATATATAATACTTTATAACATATATATATATATATATAAGCATCAGAGCACAATATATTTTATATTCAAGGTGTGTTCATTGTCTTCATTTTCAAGGTAAGCAAATGTTACGTTATTTCATTAATTGTTTACGTATATAAGCATATTTTTGTTTTGTAATGAGTCTACGGGTGTCATAACCTTTTTTATTTGGTTTATATTAGGCTTAGCCGAGCAAGAAGTTTTGCTTCGGCTTCACACAACCACCTCTCGCACACCAACACGTATACTTGAAGAAATCAAATTATTGTCATGGAGAAAATATTATTCCCCTTTATCCCATATATTTTATCTTTTTATTGATATGCCGACAAAAGGAGAAATTTTTTTATTGATATAAACGTGGGTCAAAAAGTTTCACCTCTCGATTTACAGTCATATATACAACGATTTATAGTTTAATATCCACCCATACGGAATATACAGAACTTTTATACAATCATAAATTAAATCATCCACATATAAAATATAGAAAAGAAGTTAGAATCCTGAATCTTGAACATGATTCGGAGATGGCCAAAGTCTTAGGTCTGAGGGAAGATATTAGTTTGGTAACAAAACTGAAAGATTTTGTTTTATTTTCGGTTCTTAGATAACATTGCTTTTTTAAGCGCCGTGAAAACATATTAACATATTGATTATTTATACAAAAATATCTATTATACTTCAAATATAACTCCTAATATGAAATCTATAATTTATCTTTCTGCAGACGTGTCCTAAGACTAACCCTAAATTGAAGCGTTAGTGTAACTCTAAACACAGAGAACCCACATAAAATAATCGCATAAAAATAACAAACAATACAGTAGTGTGAGGTTAATCACTGTGTACGAGTGTAGGGTCATGTGTTGTATCAAACTCATTTGAGACTGTACGTAATCGAAACATCAAGTGTATTTATTTGAAACATTAATCATGCATAGACAATATATATCATTTTCTAAATGAAGACAAAGTGGTTACTAACTACGAAAGCAATTATCACCCTGTGAGAACAGAGCTTCAAATAAAGGAAATAAACAAACTACCATTGAATCAAAGCATTAGCTTAAACTTGAATCTTACTTTACATAGTGATGTATCTTAGCCTTTAATTTAATATATGTATTATATATCTGTTTTTAATAATAACAAAAGAAATACTATAAAGTATTTTTCACTTCAGGGACTGTCTTTTTAGTAACAAAAACTAATTAGTTAATCATTATGCATTACATGAAATTTGTGGTGGACAAAATTTGTTACACTTGTCTCTGATTACACTTCATGCAATGTCAATTATATCACAATCGGACAGTTCTCTATCTACATTATCAGCAAATGTTATCTTTTAACCTAACCCATCCCCTCCTGTTGGATCGGTGATAGTAGCTGTTGATTAGAGTCACATACAAAAGTGAATGCCACAAAATGTCATAGTAGAAATTATAAATGTTTTTTTGAGAAAATAAATTATAGATGTTCTTTCTCAAAAAAAAGAAGAAGAAATTATAGATGTTGTTAAATTTTCTTGGGATTATTCTAAAGAATATACTATTTCAGATATTATTATTTTCCTTTAATTCTTTGTTTTTGTTGTTTAGACTATAGTTTTGCAACTATTTTCTAGGTTAGATAGACTATACTCTCTTTTTTTTTTTGCTGAAAGATAGACTATACTCTTGCAATCCCTATTTAAGAATTGGTCAAGAAAATATAAAAAGTTTATTTTCTTGTGTTTCTGTTCCGCTTTTGTCTGGAGAAAGAAAATCATGTCTGCATATTTGTAGTCAAGTAGTAGACTAGATCTGAGGTTCGAACTTTTAGAGAAACAATAAGTAGAAAAATTTGTATTCCAATCAGTCTATATGTTAATTAGGTACCAGACTATCCAGTTTTTTTTTTTTAATTAGAGCATCTCTAATAACATTTCTTTTTTAATTTACACTAAAATCAAATAATTCTATTATAGAGTAAATTTTACTCTAATGGTTTACTATATAATAGAGTCACTCTATTTTTATGGAGAAAATATAGTAATTATATTATAGAGTAAATCATTGGATCAAAACTTACTATATAATAGAGTTATTCTATTTTTGTGAGAATTATAAAAGAGAAAATATAGTTGGGTCAGAGATTGTCTTAATCGGAAAACATTCACAAAAATTGGGGTATAAAGTAGTGGTTCTTCGAATATAATTTTGCTATGTAGTGACAAGGGCATTTTCATCTGATAATCAAATCAGCCAGGTATATATAAAAGTAAAAGTCGATAATAAATCTTTTTTCATAAAGATTAAGATATGATCCTTGCTAACGATCTAGTATTTTAGGCCCACATTTAATGTCTGTTTTTATACCAAAATAGATTGTATCGGAATCAATCCATAAATCAGTTCTAGAAAACATTAGTGACAGAGAAAAACGAAGAAGACTCGAATCTGAGAGCCTATGGCATGCATTGTGTCTGTTTATAAATCTTGTTATTAATACACAACACGAACTTTATCATTCAAGAGCATTTCCATGAGTATCCTCTATCCTCATTTTGGAACCCATTTAAAGAAAAATTACAATCTCCTGAATGTTACAAACTTACAAAGCCTAGAAGCCTACTCCAGCTAGTAGATGCTACAGTTCACCTTCTACAGTTTCTGTTGTAGATGAGCAATGTCTCTGCGCGATCAACAGCAACGAAGATTTCTGCATAATCACCATTTTCTTTATATTCAGAAATCCACTTAACACTTATTCAAATATATAGTGCACAATGCCAACAAGTCCATTTGTTTCACTGTTTTGTATTATTATCCCAACACTAATCCAAAATCATGGTCTCAAAGAAAAGACTGAGATTGAAGCAAACTTTAGCTAATACCTGAGTTCCAGCTACGATCATGCTGTTGAGAGGATGGGCAGCACAGCCCGTGACAGATTCAGATAGTGAAACAAACTTGTTACTGTGATTACACTTGTCTCTCTTCTCTTTTCTCTCTGAATCATCACTGCAACAATATATGATCAATGTCAGGGATGTAGCCCATGAAGTTTATATCGAATATAATCACGCACATGGAGAGTTTGCAAGAATTCCTTACTCGTAGTCGACGTGACAAGGAGACCTAGAGCTTGGATGGAAATCAAGAAAATGAATCCCTTTCTCGCTCATGGACCCAGCCACATAAATCTGCAATAGGAAACATGTAACTTAGTATCCAATAGCCAGATAAGATCGTTTAAATGGTAGTACAAAGTGAAGGGCTTACAGATGATGTTGGCAGCCATGTTGGTTTCCGCAAGATCAAATCAGCTGAATTGTTTGAACCATCCCTATAGTTAACAAAAATCAATATTACCAACCAGTCAATTAAAACAGTGTAATCGCTTCTTGTTACAAATTAAGCTGCATTTTCCTGAGTTTGCTTATTTACTTACAACCAAGCTGGAGGAGGGCAATGTACATGAGTAACTTCAGATTTATAAATGTCAACAACACCGGACCTGCAATAGAATATCACACAAAAATATATATATTACCAACAAACAAAACGAAACATGAAAGCAGCGTTTTGTTTACCCAGGCGAAATGAGCTGTTGGTGAAAGAGTGACGTACCAACCATCGTCGAGGTGAAATGCTAGTTGATGAGGAGCAGATGGGTTTACATTGATGGAATGGATTTCCTTGGGGACGATTTCTGACTGTGCCTGCAAAAGGATTCAAATTGAGATGCAAACTTTTTCTAGTGCTGAAGATATACAAGAGAGATGCAAAACAAAGAACTTACCTTAAGAGATGCAATCTTCTGTAGCATCGGTGCAAGATGTAAAGATGCTAAAGGCAAGTGGCTCATCTGAACGTGACCAATACCAAAACGAGATGATATATAAATGTTTAGCAGAGCCATGAGAAGTATGATTTATGTAGATGTTACAATCTTACAGATAAATTGTAGCCCTTGTAAGACTTACATCTTTGCGGCTCTGAAAAGCAGTAGAGTTTTTTCCTCCACGAAGGTCCCAGATATGAATGATTCCTTCTTTACCAGCTCCAAAAATAGTCTACATGGCAGATGAAAGAAACATAGTCACTAAGACGAAACAAAACTTTGGGGCCTAACTAAATTTGATACCAAACGCTTACTGCAATTTTCATGGATCAGAAGGGGCGTGGAAAATGTCTTATTTTATGATTACCTGATTATCCACGTGTATTTGAATACTCTTGAGCGAGTCATATCTGTTTGTTGAAAGTTCAATGCATGGAGATAGGCCTGCTCTTCTATCCCACACATGAACTGTACCAAGCGTATCTGGAGAAAATATTCTGCATAATAGACAACAAGTCAAGAAAACAAAAAAAATGATGAAGTAAGTAGCTAAAACAGACGCTATACGCATCCAGGGATGAGCCATTGTACAAACCTTGAATCCCCATTACTAGTAATCGCAACATCAGATAAACCACTAGAAGTTTTGCGACCAATAATCGAGAGCTTCTGCCTAGTATGCAATTCCTGAATCACAATTAGAACAATCACTGAAACTTGGGTGGAAGGATATGAATATTTATAGCAGAAGTAGCCTATGTAATTCCATGCAATGTCAAATCAGATGTTTCAAAACACACCTCAATGGGTTTGAGAGACATGTAACTGATATCGAAGATAGAGACTTTATCACGTTTCCTCGCCGTGCAAGCTACCTATAGGAAAATCTAATTGCTCGTAAAAAACAATGTTTTTGGAATGATGTTGTAAGAAGGAACTGTTTGAAGCAGCGCCGCCCATACCTCATTCTGGTTTGTAGGATTCCATCTAGCCACATTGAATTCCCTACCCGGAGGGAAAGACCAATGAACAGCATGCTTACTCTCATCTTCCACAGAACCTGTTTATTGATGAGATGACTCAAACAAAATTAACTCAGGATTCAAAAATCTGGATGTACAAATTTGAATAAGAAGCACAATTATGAGGAAACAAATGATAGCTTAACTAAGACTTGTAAACCGTTGGAGCTCAGATCAGAAGAGGAAAAAAAAAAATTGAATGAAGAGCAGTGGGTTGAAGAATCACCTGGGGGAAGCTTACTGTGGCAATATAAAGAGTCAAAGTCATGAACGGTCAAGCATCCTGATCTTGTGACAGAGACTATATATATTCCCTGAAAAAAAAAACAATACCTTTTACCTTAAAGAAATGGAAACAAGAGAAACTACAGAAGTAGACACAAGACACAAAAGTAAATTGGCTGAGAGCTATAACCTGGTTGTCAAACTCAAGCCCAGCAACGCCTCCACTGAAAGTGAATCAATTTAACAAAAAAATCATTCAGTTAAAAAAAAAATCAAAAATTGTAAAAATATTAGAAACAAAAGAGAGAAAGAGAGACTAACGTTGAGGAGGAATCTATGTGGTGTAGAATCTCGCTAAACTGAATATTACAAGCTCTCATTTCAGTAAAAAAAAAACACAGAGAGAAAAAAACAAAAGCTTAAAATACAAAATCAATCGTACATGGGTAGGACATGGTCCTTCATTCAGGTGATAAAGGTGTTGAAATTTCCCAATCTTAAAACAAAAACAAAATCAAATTAGCATTTTAAAAATGTCAATTCATATGAAAGCGAAGGTAGAGAGAGAGAGAGTTAAACCTCAGAGTAGGAATGAGCAAGGATAGTATACAGTTCGTGTCGGTAGTGTGATTCCAATCTTCCATTCAATTCGACTAGAGATCGCTTCCATGGTCGTCTTCTAAGTAATGAATCAATCACCATAAGAAGATGGTGGAAGAAAGAATGAAACCCCTAGTAGATCAGATCGGATTACCTTATTACAGTTGTTGATTTCGGCGGCGACGGCTCTCTCGGAACCAAGAATTTCTCCATTGCTTCACCGATGAATTGGGAGGGAGTCCTTGATTTTCCCGCCTTTTCCCTGACAAGCGGATTCGCCCCGCTTAACAAATTTTAAAGTTGGATGTTCGCACCCGCCCCGCATTAATCAACCGGGCCTAGTGGGCCACTAATAATAAAAACGGACCATGTTAAAATCATATACAGTAAATGATAAAAGTGCAAATTGCATAGAGTAAAATATAATTTTTTTTTGTAGAGTTTCTCATCCTTTTATCTAATTGGTAAACACACAAGGTAGTAACTTCTAACTACTAATTTCGGTATAAATGTTGTCAGGTAAGCAATTTCAACATTGAGTAAATTTTTGAACCTCTAATCGTTGGATTGTTTGTTTTTCAGAGTTCTCACCCCAAATTCAAATCAGGTAGATGACAACAAAAAGGCACTAACGGCTAAGATGTAACATCATGTTATTTTTTGTTGAAGTGATTGAGCAGAAACTCTTATGTTTTCTATAACCTCTTGAAGAATTTATTTTCAAACTCAACAAGCCCAATTCAAAACTCAGTTACGAGAATTACTGATATGAAGTCATCATCCTTAATTATGTAATATAACATACTTTTAGCTACATACATATAAATTGTTTTCTCAGTAGTGCCAAATGATACATACGTGTCGGTTGACCCAAACGTACTAAACCCATCTCTTATGAGAACCAAAGGAAGCTCTTGGGGCAACCTGAACTGGCCTTCTATGTTTCTTTGAATCACCACTAGAAGAAGAAGCCCGTCTCATCCTTGGAGGAGAAGAAGAAGCAGAGGAAGACACTTCTGAAACAGGCTTCCGATTAGCTAATGGACTAACTACTGAAGGCGGCTTCACAGCTTTCACAAGTGATGCTATGGATTTAGCTGGCGCTGATTTTTGTGTTTGTCCCAAAGCTGAGGGCTCCTTCTTGGTGGAAACAACTGGAGCTTCCTCCAACACAGTTGGTCGAGGTGTGTTTGCAGGAGTATCTGAATCAGAGGATGAAGAAGCTGTAGAAGCATCCATATCGTAAAGAAGATTGTCCAGTCTCATTGGGAATTCACGGGTGTTTGGGATTGCAGCTGAGCAGGACCACCTCCGGGGCCTAGTGAGCTGTGTGACCTACACATTTCACAAAGAAAGGACGGTAATATTTTTAAATGCTGAAGTTGTTTCAAGGAACGCTTTGGGATGAAAGATTGAAACTTTATTTAAGTCAAGTTTCTCACCTTCTCTTCTAACACTAGTACGTCCCTCTTGAGCTTCTTGATAATTGTCTTCTTCCTGCGAATAATCTCTTCAAGCTCTGTTTCTCGCTGTTACAAACATGTTTGTATAAGGCAAAAAATCAAAACTTAAGGCTTTTCATAAAAAGAAAGAAAAAAGTATTACTTTTGAACCAGCTTTGTTGGTTAGCTGAAGAAATGAAGTGAGATCCTTTATTGTTTCATCTTTCTCTTGACACTCCTTTCTGAGAGAAAGCATGTCTTGGTCCAGTAAAAGATTATCAAACTGCAATAAACATTTCAATCAAAGAATTTCCATTTTCAGTAAAAACCGAACAAGATCCACTACAGAGATTGATTCAGCAAGTCACATACATGTAATTCAGCAGCAGTAGTGTCACTAGAACACCAATCTGACAAGTAAGACATACGCCTCTCCTCTGGCTCTCCTACGTCAATCACCATATTTGCAAGAGCTTTATCCTAAACAGCAGAAGCAATGAAGTCAGATACAGATGCTCAATGATTTTCATGGAAAACCAAAAGCACACACACAAACGCACCTGTGTAGCAGGTGAGGAGTGATGATGTTGATCACATAGCAAGCAACCACACTCTACAAATTTAACATTCTCAGATCCAAACTTCTCTTTGATAGCATCATGAGCAGAGACCTTGGATCCATTCCCAGACTGATCCTTGGCATGATTTAGCTGTTGACACAAATCATCCAGCTTCTGTTGCATGCTTGAAAGAACCTGGTCCTGCAACAAATCCACACCCACCACAGATTAGTCAAACCACTTGTTACTCTAAGAGCGTCTCTCCTAACAATTTTAACACTAAATCCTCATAAAAATTAATGTGATTATCAAGAGAGATGAGCACAAGATTGTATAACGTAAACACAGTTATGAAGGCAAATTCAAAAATAAATAACGTAAAAAATTTGAAGCAAAATCACGATTCGAGATTAACGCTCCATTTTGTAACTGAGAGGTATAAAAGAAGGAATAACGAACCCTAAGATCAACAGATTTCTGGAGCTTCCGAATCACACCGTTCTTCTTCGACTCGGCGGCGGCGACGCCGATAACCGCCACAATCAGGAACCTCTGGTACGGTGTAAAGAGCTCCAACGCGAGAGCTTCCTCTCGGCTCATTCCACCGACGCCGATGGATCGCGTCGAGCTGGCCTCATCTAGAAAGCCCTGGAGAGATAGGTAAGCTAGGGGCGGAGACGATTGGAGCGGCTGTGTGCGACGAGTGACGTGGCTTGAGAGGAGACGAGGAGTGAGAGATGAGGAGAATGGTGCGAGATGGACTGAAGCAGGCGGGATTGGGTAGGATCCGGGATCCGAATCGGGTTCATCCATGAGATCGAGGTTGGTTGCCAGTGAAATGTTTCGTCAGAGACGTTTTTGGACTATTCTGCGATTTCAAAATTGGGAATTTTTCCCTCCTTTAGGGATTTTACGGAAGGCGAAGAGAGTCTGAATGGGTTAACGTTGGGCTTGACCAATCATCACTGATGGGCTTCTTCATGCATATGGATTCATCTTAATTGGGTCTTTTGAGACCAATGGCAGCAGTAGCAGAGCGTGAACGTGATCGGATTTTAAGTTTTTTTTTTTAACATTGACATATGTTCGTCACAAAATTTTAATTTTTTGTATGAAAAAAAAAGTGAAATGAGCTAAAATGTTTTGATGGAATTAGTCTTAGGTACTGTCGCAAAATTTGCAGTGAGTAGCTTCATCTAAAAGTGAAGTTTAGTGAATTACCATATACAGTAGAACTTCTATAAATTAATAATCGATAAATTAATATATACTAAAAATATATATAAATTAATTTAATTTATAATTTCAAATTAAATTTTTGATTCAAATAGTATCTCGATAAATTAATATCTCTATAAACTAATTAAAAAATATAATTTTGGTGTAGTCCGTCAAAATATTAACATTCATCTCTTTGATCCGTCAAGTCAGGGCTAACATTTGATATTTCGGAGTTAAATGTTAAAAAAATAATTTAAAAGTAACTCGTGTATGATGTATGATGTATCATTTGCAGTATACTCGAAAAAGCTAGAGACGTTGAGGTTGTTACTTGTTAACATTGACGTGTAGATAATGCTCTTTTCTTGAAGCAGCAAAAAACTAAACCGTCATCAGTGATTTACCTTAACTTTTAACCATTGGCTTTCCCAACAAAGATTGACAACCTGATCCAATCACTTACGGCATCGAATACATTGAGCCCAGATGAAAATAACAAATATTGTTGGAATGTCCATAAGATTTTCTCTTCTCAAAATTGGGAAAATGACGAGTACATCTTAACTAACCAGTCATCAACTTCTATAACTACACAACTACTCTTTCAGTGTATAAGAGTAAAATACAGTGTTTAAATTAATTTAATCGAGAACCACAACGAGATAATTAGTGAAAAAACATTAAACACAACGTCGAAAACCTAAAACATTAGCGTATATTCCAAGAGTGTATTATCAGTCAACAAAATTAACCCGCTTCATTAAATATGCATTCACATTGAAAATGACAAGAAAAAAGACCTATAAAACTGCAAATTGTTTGTAGTTGGAACTAAATTGTCAAGATAAAGTGTTTTAATAAAGTTTTTGGAGTTGTCCAAAGCAAAAAAAAAGTCAAGTTTTTGGAGATGAAGAAGCTTCTCAAAGTTATGCTCTTCTTGATAGCTTATTTCACGTGCTCAGTGGCTATGGTACCCTATCGTGGTTGCGACGTGATCGGGCTAGTTCCTGGAGATTTAGATGGAAAGCCCCAGACGAGTGAGTTCAAGGAGAAAATTTATTCCGGTCGTAAGTTAGTATCTGGTCCGAGTCGTAGTTCTTGCGGCCACTAAATGTCGGGATTGGTAACTAGTAAGATTATTAATAATAATAAGATCTTGATCATTCCAACTATGTTTTTTTTGGTCATATCTATGCTCGTTTTAAGGGTTATCAGTATTGTAATGAATTTGTTCCTAATCAAATTAATGGCTTGCCATTTGCAATATGTATCTTTTATTTTGAATATCTTGTTCATGCTAAGCGTTTATCTTTGAATATTTGAAAAACTTGAAAGTTTTTTTCATTTAGCTAAAAAAACTTGAAAGGTTGCCACTGTATTTTATGAGCCTTAATATTCATTCAGTTTATATGCTTTTTATTTTCATGAGAAATTCTCCTTTTTTTTAATAATCCGACTGTTCATGTGGCAAAGAATTGTATATCATTTTATGCTAACACTAATTCACGTAAGCCAACCTCCAGAACATTCACAAATTTAAACTGAAGGTCTGAGTTCGATCGTGCGTTAATACTATTTTACGATTCTTGTTTGTTGCAAAAACAGTGTACTGAACGCATAAGGATCCAGAAGCTTGAGCCATATTGTTCAATAATATCTCGTTAAGTTTCGGTAGAGCGTCAGTCTTTTAAACTGAAGGTACATCGTGTATGATGTATGATGTCTCATTTGCATGTTCCAAAAAGCTAGAGACGTTGGGGTTGTTAACATTAACATTGAACCAACCAAAAACTAAACCGTCATCAGTGATTTACCTTAACTTTCAACCACTGGCTTTCACAACAAAGATTGACAACCTAATCCAATCACTGACGGCATCGAATACATCGAGCCCAGATGAAAATAACAAATATTGTTAGAATGTCCATGAGATTTTTATCTTCTCAAAATTGACAAAATGACGAGTACATCTTAACTAACCAGCCATCACTCTCCGTAACTACACAACAACTCTTTCAGTGTATATCTTTTGGAGCATTTACTTATATTTAATACTCACTATTCTTTAGATCTACATGCACGGAGTACATGACTATGCAAGTTTTATTCTTTTCAATAACATGCATTAACACAAATCACATGTATTCTTCTCTTGAAACAAATTTCAAAGTTCATTTGAGTAATGATGCTTATGATTTTTTTTTTTTTTGTCGAAATGATGCTTTATAATATTATCTTCACGATTTATTATTAACAAAATGGGCTTCTTTGACATAGATTTGTTATTATTTACATGCCATCCGGTTATATGCATCTCTCTCTAGGACTTGATAGAACGCCGGACACGTTACACGTTGTTATCATCGAGGCACCCTTCACAGGCCAGACTATGCATGTACAACAGTACAAGAGCTTTGCATTTTAAAGAATCCTTTTAGCTACTTGTATATTAGTAGTATAAATCTTTTTGTTTTTTTTTCTCAAAAAGTTTTAAGTCACACAACAAATAGTTTAGCAAACAAACTATTCATACATATTAGAAATGAGTCACATGTCACTCTATTCCAGTTACCTATATGCTATTATATATAAATCCAGCTGTCAAACTAATTAGTATATTAGTTCATTTTTTCACCTAGGATGTTAGTTTTCTTCAAAACCAAACAGTGTTAAATAAGTTTGAATAATACATCCCTACAACATATTAAAAAGTTAAGAATCTTAATTATTTTTTTCAGACAGTAAACACAACAAAAGCATACATTTTCAAGTCAACAGTTATTAATAGCATACAGTTTTTTAAAATATACTACTCATTATCAATCAATATACAGTTTTGGACATGGTGTTCCTTCTGTTTAGTGGTCCATTATTCTTCATAATCTCGAGAAAAACCAGAAACATCCCACTGATCTCTCATCGAAACATTTCTTCCCTTTTACAGAGTCAAATACAACACACACAAGGCAACGTAAGCGACAAAGCATCCGTGACCTCCTCCTCGATTCCTTTTATTGTTTTTTCTCGGAATTGTTATCCACATTACCCTCTTTTTCTCCTTCACGTGATCATATTACATCTTTTGTGGCAGACATTGCTTAAATCTTCAAAACTCCTTTAGCTTTCTTACACTTTATAAGTATCCACTCTCATTACTCTCTTGTTCCAACTCTCTCTAACTGTTAATGTGTGTTTGTGTCTTTTCTTTCTCTTATTGGAATCTAACTTTGTGATTCTTGGTTTTTGGGTTTGGTCTTTCTTTAAGACAAAAGAGATGAAGTCTGGTCTCATCATAACCATTGCTTTACTATTATTATACATAATCTCTGCTTTTTGTGTTGCAAAAGAGTGCACAAACACTCCTTCACAGCTCTCATCACACACATTCCGCTACGCGCTTCTCCAATCAAAGAACGAGTCTCTAAAGTCAGAGATGTTCTCTCATTACCATCTAACACCAACTGACGACACAGCTTGGTCTAGTTTATTACCAAGAAAGATGCTGAGAGAAGAGGAAGATGAATACGGTTGGACTATGATGTACAGGAAAATCAAGAACTCTGATAACTTCCTCAAGGAAGTTTCTTTGCACGACGTTAGGCTGGACCCAAACACCTTCCACTGGAGAGCTCAGCAGACAAACCTCGAGTATCTGTTGATGCTGGATGTTGATAGTTTGGCCTGGAGCTTCCGTAAAGCAGCTGGTCTTGATGCTCCTGGTGATTACTATGGAGGATGGGAGAGACCAGATAGTGAACTCCGTGGCCATTTTGTCGGTATAGAGCTGCCTCTTTTCTTCAATTTAGATACAGTTTCTTAGTTCAAGTTGTTCATAGTATGCAATGTTAAGTTTAGAGATTTCTGGTCAGTATATATATTGCATAGACCCTTTAAAAGGATTTAGCATTTAGGATTTTGCCTAGACCCTTGAAGGGAGTTACCTTTTACTATATGGCTAATAAGATCTGATTGTTTGTCTTTGAAGGTCACTATCTGAGTGCAACAGCTTACATGTGGGCAAGTACTCATAACAACACTCTCAAGGAGAAAATGTCTGCTCTTGTCTCAGCTTTATCTACATGCCAACAAAAAATTGGCACAGGGTATCTCTCTGCTTTCCCTTCCAGCTTTTTTGACCGATTTGAAGCTATAACACCTGTGTGGGCTCCTTACTACACCATTCACAAGGTGAATACTAAAAACCTCTGACTCAGATTGCATATTTTGTGTTTATACTGAAAGGTTTCAACCTCTTAAAAGATTTTAGCTGGTCTGGTGGATCAATACAAGTTAGCTGGGAACACTCAAGCTCTCAAAATGGCTACATGGATGGCTGATTACTTCTATGGCCTTGTACGTAGTGTGATAAAGTTTTACAGCGTTGAAAGACATTGGTTATCACTAAACGAGGAGACTGGTGGCATGAATGATGTTCTCTATCAGATATACAGCATCACTGTAAGGGTTTTAAAAAAAATCTTGTATCAGACTGCTTAAGATTTCTATGTAGCTTTGTATACCATAGTTTTTTAATTGGAATCTGCAGGGAGATTCCAAGTATCTACTGCTTGCACATCTCTTTGACAAGCCTTGCTTTCTTGGAGTGCTTGCAGTTCAGGTAGCTTGTTTTACTTGATGGTTAAGCTTGTATAGGTATGTGAATGGAAATATAACAGAATCTTTTCAGGCTGATGATATAAGTGGATTCCACTCTAACACACATATTCCCATTGTGGTTGGATCTCAACTACGGTATGAAATCACTGGTGATCCACTCCATAAGGTACTGAAGAATAATCAAGAAAAAAGTGTTGAGGTTTAATAAAGAAAACATTGGGTTTTTTTTCTTGATTTTGAAATCTGCATTTTTCAGGAAATCTCAATGTTTTTTATGGATATTGTCAATGCTTCTCACAGCTATGCAACTGGTGGAACATCAGTCAATGAGTTCTGGTACTACTAACATTACCTGAGTTTAATGCCTGGTTCATTTTAACATGATCTTGAAACGTTGATTTCCAGGCAAGATCCAAAGAGAATGGCAACTACACTGCAAACTGAAAACGAGGAGTCATGTACTACATATAACATGCTCAAGGTATTATTTTAGAACCCTTTTTTTTTCTTGCTTCTCTTTTTATTTAGCTTAAGTTGGGTGGGTAACATATCAATTTTCAGGTGTCTAGGAATCTGTTCAGGTGGACAAAAGAAGTTAGTTATGCAGACTATTATGAACGTGCTTTGACTAACGGTGTGCTTGGGATTCAAAGAGGAACTGACCCTGGACTGATGATTTACATGCTCCCATTGGGTAAAGGTGTTTCGAAGGCTGTAACATATCATGGCTGGGGAACACCTTATGATTCCTTCTGGTGTTGCTATGGCACTGGTAACTCTTGTTTGCTACATTGTTTTACTTGAGAAAAAAATAGATAAGAGTTTTGAGTTTTCTTGTTTTGTTTGTGTTCCGCAGGAATTGAATCTTTTTCAAAACTGGGAGATTCTATATATTTTCAAGAAGATGGAGAAACTCCATCTCTTTATGTAACACAATACATATCAAGCTCACTTGATTGGAAGTCTGCTGGTCTTACACTGTCTCAGAAAGTTAAACCGGTTGTGTCATGGGATCCATACATGCATGTTACATTTTCTTTCTCTTCTTCCAAAGGGGTAAGCTTCTGGTCAGAAACTAGATGCAACACTTTCATGTGAATAGAGAGTAATGGATTAGATTTTTCTTGCAGGGAATGGGGAAGGAGTCCACTCTGAATCTAAGAATACCTGTTTGGACTAAGTCAGAAAGTGCTAAAGTATCTCTGAATGGGCAATCTCTGAAAGTACCTGCTTCAGGTGATTTGAGGATTATGCATTGTTAACCTCTTTATTTATCACCAAAAGGTTACTCAAAGGGTCTTTATATGTTAAAAGCTGAAACTGCTAGACTCCACTATGTTTCTATTATAGTCTCTAGAAAATGAATATGAGAGATCACACTGGACTGGACTTTTGCTTTGTCAGGTAACTTTCTATCAATCAAACAGAACTGGAAATCTGGTGATCAAGTAACAATGGAGCTACCTTTGAATATCAGAACCGAAGCTATAAAAGGTAAAGCCACTGTTCTGAATCTTCTGACTTCACTGTCCATGTAATGTATCAGCTAATATTGTGTAGAGTTTGTTAACTGGATCTATATAATGTATAAAATTTTGTATACAACTCTGTTCTGATAATAGAAACTGATATACGCCATTTTTTTCATTATCTGGTGAGTATTTCAGATGATAGGCCTGAGTACTCATCACTTCAAGCCATACTTTATGGCCCCTACTTGTTAGCTGGACTCACGAGCAGGGACTGGAGCATCACAACTCAGGCTAAAGATAAGACATGGATAAGCTCTATACCTGAAACTCATAACAGTCACCTCGTCACGCTCTCGCAACAATCTGGTGACATATCTTACGTGTTGTCAAATAACAACCAAACCATCACCATGGAAGTCTCACCCGCGCCAGGGACACAAGCGGCTGTTGCCGCGACTTTCAGGCTAGTGACTGCTGATTCTAAAGGGAATATTTCAGGTCCAGAGGATCTAATTGGAAGCGTGGTTATGATAGAACCGTTTGATTTCCCTGGAATGCTTGTGACGCAAGCAACTGATAGCTCCCTTGCGGCTCAAGATTCTTCTTCTGCTGATCAAGAAGCTTCGAGCTTTCGGTTAGTAGCTGGAGTTGATGGGAAGCCAGGGAGTGTTTCTTTAAGGCTGGAGAGCAAGAACGGTTGTTTTGTGTACAGCGATGAAACCCTAAAGGCGGGAATGAAACTGATGCTCAGATGTGATTTGGATGCGAGTGATGACAAGTTTAAACAGGCAGCAAGCTTTAACTTAAGGAAGGGAATGAGTCAATACAATCCGATGAGTTTTGTGATGAGTGGAACACAGAGGAACTTTGTGTTATCACCATTGTTCAGCTTAAGAGATGAAACATACAATGTCTACTTCAGTGTACAAACTTGAAGAAATTATTACTCAAGAAAAAAACTCACATTGGGAGTCTTATGAAATATTCATAAGGGTTGTGTTTAGTTGTTTAGTCTGTTTTAGGTGGTTTGTGTTATGCAATTTATTCAACAAATGTATGTTGCAAGTTATTAATAAAAATAAACAAAAGTTTTTTTTATAAATTGGCACATCTTTGTTTGATTATTCATGAATGTGAAACATTCTAAAAACAGAGCAGTCTAGGCTGCAGAAGGCAGATATCAGTGCAATAAACACAAGCTGTAGATAAGAAAACAAACAAGTTCTCTACGAACGTTGATTCGATTCAATCAATACGCTCAACATAAAAAGAAATAAACTAATAAGTAAGAAAAAAAACAAAATAGGAAAGGCGTGAAATGTGAAGTGCAAATACAGAATTAAGAAAAGAGAAGGTGCATAAAAATAAAAGAAGAGGTCAAAAGGAGTAGGTCCACAAAAAGCAACAAGATCTTAGCACTCACATGTCCCCATATATTCTATTTTCTACTGAACACTCTCTTCTTCATTTACCTCTCTATGAAAAGCTCACTCTCACTCTTCTTTTTCATCTAAACTTTCCATTACAAGAAGTAATGTATTTCCAAGTTAATGTCTCTGTTCTTCATTAGATCCCTACCATGAGGTTACATTACCTTACCATGTCTTATTTTAATAATTTTTTGGTTATTTGTAGATATTAAATTATGTGTAGATATTAAATTATGTGTAGTTGTAGTATTGTTTTGATCAGTTGCTCAAGTAACAGCGACAGTGAAGACTAAAAGACATGAACACAAAAACATTTCTTGTGGGGTTTACCTGTCCCTCAAAGATGAATTTCGTTTTTTGGGTTACATAATGAATCTTCATGTTCACTTTTAAAAAATAAAAACTTTCTAGCTTTACTCGGATCAGATTAGAAGAAAGCTAATAAGAGTCACTTTAAGTTATTGACGAAAAAAGCTAGATACATTTTTTGGGAATGTTTATTTGTAGGGAAATGTGTGTCAAGTCTTGGTAGCTGCTTATTTGGTGAGAAAACTTCAACAAGAGTCCATAAAATTAACATTTTCTGTTTCTACCATTTAACTTTTTCCATGAACTACTTATATATTATTCTCAGAAGAGTGTAGATCTCAAATTCCTTGCTCATTAACCTTTCTTTGATTCCAGAGATATTTTACGTTACTAATATTTTGTTGCCATGTCTACTGGTAAACTGTTAAAATCTCTCTGATCCATTGTTTTTTGTGTTATGTTTTAGTGTAACCAGAAGGTTGTCTTAAAGATAACAGAATCAAGCAGCTTCCCCCTGAAACTGCTTCCCCTTTTATTTTGAGCAACAAACTGCTTCTCATTAGTTTCAAGATTCAGACAAGATGCAGAAACCTGGACAAAATCTAGACTTTGCACTGAAAGAGACTTCACCAAAGATAGGTGCAGGAGCTGCGACAGGTGATAAACTCTCCTGCACTTATGATTTGGTCGAGCAGATGCATTACCTCTACGTCCGGGTCGTGAAGGCGAAAGAACTACCAGGAAAAGACTTGACCGGAAGCTGCGATCCTTACGTGGAAGTCAAGCTAGGAAACTACAGAGGGACGACTAAGCATTTCGAGAAGAAGTCGAATCCGGAGTGGAGGCAAGTGTTCGCGTTTTCAAAAGAGAGGATCCAAGCATCGATCCTGGAGGTCATAGTGAAACACAAAGACGCTATGCTAGATGATTTCATCGGTGGGATCATGTTTGATCTCAACGAGATTCCTAAGCGAGTTCCCCCCGATAGTCCGTTGGCTCCTCAGTGGTATCGGTTGGAGGATCGACACGGGCGTAAGGTTAGTAAAGGAGAGCTTATGTTAGCTGTTTGGATGGGGACACAAGCTGATGAAGCTTTCTCTGATGCTTGGCATTCGGATGCAGCCACGGTTGGACCGGAAGGCGTGGGGAACATCCGGTCCAAAGTTTATCATTCGCCGAAGCTTTGGTATGTGAGAGTTAATGTCATCGAGGCTCAAGATTTGATACCACATGATAAAACCAAGTTCCCTGAGGTTTATGTCAAAGCAATGCTCGGGAACCAGACTCTGAGAACTCGGATCTCTCAGACCAAAACATTGAATCCTATGTGGAACGAAGATCTGATGTTCGTTGCTGCTGAGCCTTTTGAGGAACCGTTGATTCTCGCTGTGGAAAACAGGGTTGCTGATGAAACGTTAGGACGGTGCGCGATCCCGTTGCAGAGCGTTCAGAGGAGGTTAGACCACAGGCCGCTTAACTCGAGGTGGTTCAACCTCGAGAAACACATCATGGTGGACGGAGAGAAGAAAGAGAATATCAAGTTCGCTAGCAGGATTCATCTGAGGATCTTTCTCGAGGGTGGATACCATGTTCTCGATGAATCGACTCACTACAGCAGCGACTTGAGACCCACGGCGAAACAGCTCTGGAAACCGAGCATTGGTTTGCTTGAGGTAGGGATCATCAGCGCTCACGGACTGATGCCGATGAAGACAAAAGATGGTAAGGGAACAACGGATGCGTATTGTGTCGCTAAGTACGGACAGAAATGGATCAGAACAAGAACCATTGTTGATAGCTTCACGCCTAAGTGGAACGAGCAGTACACGTGGGAAGTGTTTGATACCTGCACGGTCATAACTTTTGGAGCGTTTGATAACGGACACATTCCAGGAGGAAGCAGGAAAGATACGAGGATCGGGAAAGTGAGGATCCGTCTCTCGACACTTGAATCTGACCGCATCTACACGCATTCGTATCCTCTCCTCGTCTTTCATCCTTCCGGGATCAAGAAAACTGGTGAAATACAGTTAGCCGTGAGGTTCACTTGCTTATCTGTCATCAACATGCTTCACATGTATTCTCAGCCGCTGCTACCTAAGATGCATTACATTCATCCGTTGTCCGTTCTTCAGCTGGATAGTCTGAGACACCAGGCGATGAACATCGTCTCCGCAAGGCTGAACAGAGCAGAGCCGCCTCTTCGCAGAGAGGTTGTGGAGTATATGCTGGACGTGGACTCGCATATGTGGAGCATGAGGAGGAGTAAAGCCAACTTCTTCAGGATCATGAACGTTCTGAGCGGTCTCGTAGCTGTGACGAAATGGTTTGATCAGATCTGCAACTGGAGAAACCCTATAACCACAGTTCTCATTCATGTTCTTTTCATAATCTTGGTTCTCTACCCGGAACTCATCCTCCCGACGGTGTTCTTGTACCTTTTCTTGATCGGGATATGGAACTTCCGGTGGAGACCGAGGCACCCTCCGCACATGGACACACGTTTGTCTCACGCAGACGCTGTCCACCCTGACGAGCTCGACGAAGAGTTTGACACTTTCCCTACTTCCCGGTCCTCTGAGATCGTGCGGATGAGGTATGACAGGCTCAGGAGCATAGGAGGACGTGTTCAGACCGTGGTAGGCGATCTAGCTACACAGGGGGAGAGGTTTCTGTCGCTGCTGAGCTGGAGAGACCCAAGGGCAACCACATTGTTTCTGTTCTTCTGTCTCGTAGCTGCTATTGTGTTGTATGTTACGCCGTTTCAGGTTGTGGCATTACTTACTGGGATCTATGTGCTGAGGCATCCAAGGTTCAGACACAAGCTCCCCTCTGTGCCGCTCAATCTCTTCAGGAGGCTACCTTCAAGATCTGACTGTCTATTATAGACTTCATATTATCTACATCTGCTTTCATAAAATGTGTGTTAACATTTTCAAAAAAAAGAACTGGGGGTTAAATAGTCTGATTAAGATTTTTTTTTATATTTGATTTTTGGTTATTAACTGCAAATCCAAATACATATATCCAAAAATCCTCAAAATCTTTGGCTATGTGTTGCTTTTTCATCATATGTAAATTCTGATTCCGCCTAACTTTTTGTCCAATGAGTAACAGTTTTTGCGCAGAATATAAACTCAGGGGTTCGATGTACTTCACACACGCATTTGCTCGAACCCTCGAGGTGCTGGAGGGCCAACTCTAATGTTGTGGAGCAGCTGCTGCAGCCATTGCCTTGCAGATGGATCATCCTGTCAAAAGAAGCAAAGAAGATTAGCTAAAACAGCCAAGTCCCAGTTATACAAAAAGAGCTGAGACAAAGATAACAGATAAACTGATAGATAACAAATTGGTGCTGGTTAATATGCTATTAAAGAGACATAAAACTTACATAGAGACAGCTGCAGAAGGACGGATCCCTTAGAAGATCTGGCAGGCAGTTTCCGAGTATTTCGCAGGCCCTGATTTAAATCAATAATCGTATCGTGTAAGAACCGGGTGTGTATATATTTTGTTTTTGAATGAAGGAAAAAAATGGATGACTATTGTACTTGGGGTTATCTGTCAAGCGGAGATAACAGCGTATGATGTGCTTTAACAGCCTAGGAGAAGGTACTTCTGCAAGTGAAGTAATCATATTCCCAAATACTCGACCCAGAGCAAAGAACCTATCCGCTGAGCTGCACATGTACTCAAGCCCAACATCGTCCAGCAAAACTTTCTGAACAATGAAGGTAGCAACCTGACATAACCGGTTGAAGCCAAATCAATCAGGTGAGCTGTGGATGCCCAAGATAAAATTCTTATTGTGTGAAGCGACGATTTCAAACCTATGCAAATGGTTGTAATAACTGATAGGAAACTTGATACACATGTTTCAAGCATGTGAATCTAAAGATAATCATCTGAGAGTAAAGAAACTTACAGTCTTCGATAACTCGCTGCCATTTTCCATAGTCCGGAGGCACAATGGGACAATTTCAGTCCTGAGGAGGAATTTGATTACGTCTGTATCATCAACCTACCAAACCAAATGAACAATGTTGCAACACCAATATCACAAAAGCACAATGATTATGTGATGGGTTAACAGTATTCACTCAAAGGTCTTCGCATGTTAAAATGGTTGTTTCTCAAACTGACACACGGTATTTACCAGGACAACGTGGTTTCTGTAGTTATACACTGGCAAGCAAGCAGAAGGACCGTTCCTTCCTTATGAGAATGAACACAGATTTTATAACTAGACATACCTTGACAAGTGCGCCAATAACCCCCAAGCTAGTCAGCCGCAGGTATTCAAAAGGTCTTGACTTGCTTGATGTATTCAAGAAAGCGTACAGGTACAATGGCATCTGAGCTGTATTTTGAAAAGCAATGGCCTTCAGATTTAGGCTCATTTTAATCACAAAATTTGAACAAATGTGTTCAAGTAAAAAGATACCAACAAGGTGGCACAGGAATGAAAACTATGAAAAACTGGCGACTTGAACACACAAGCTTCAACAAAACAATAAATCTACATAGTCATACACATCAAGCAGGAAAATATTGTAATTATTTGCGGGCATAGTATTGTACCGTTAAGGAACAACATTCGCGTTTCAGGATGAGAAGCAACACACTGGATGTCAAAAAAAAAGGAAGGGTCGAATCAATAAATATGAGAGTCTTCCAAACTGATAATGTCATTCTCCCAAAAAAAAAGAGAAAGAATGCACCTGAAGAAGCGCAAGGGCATTGCAGACCCTGTTTGATTGAGCAGAATTCATCATTGGAGGAGTCAGGAGCCGGTAAACTGAGGTGATCTCCTGAAATAGAGGAAAAATCGAAAATTAATAACATAGAAACAACGAATCGTAATCCCTGAAGATAGAGTAGAAAGTACCTGTATAAGAGCAGCAATGGTACCAAAAGAATGCCACAATAGCGGAGCCAAATCTTGAAAGAGTTCTCTCCTCTGAAAAAAAAAAGCACCAAAATGCATCAAACATGAAATATTTCAGTGAGAAGATCATATACATTACCTGCCTAATATTATGAAATCAAACACGTACAGCAAAAAACATCAAAACCATTAAACTTTTTATATAGATAATCCTACAAATCTGAAAGCACGTTCTAGATTCACTGCACAGAAGAGCATATGCATCATCTGCCTAATAACGAGTTCAGCAAACATCAAAATTCAAAACTATTAAACTTCTTATAATCATATAAAGAGTAATCGACGATTAGCCTACAAATCTCACGATTCACCGCACAGAAACCTAATACAATTCGATTACGAAAACGAAAAAACCTAATCAAACTCCCCTAATCCACCGCACAAAGCAAAAGCAAGTTCGATTACGTAGTAGAGAGAAATGACGAAACGAGACCTTGGAGAGCTCCATAAGAGCATTCTCCCTGAGCTCGGGATCGCAGATGTCGAGCACCAGCTGCTCCACAGTCAAAGGCGCGCGATCGTTTCTGGAAGAAGCAGCGGAGGAGGAGGAAGCGAGTGTGGGAGGAGGAAGGTTAGCCATAGCTTTCCACCGTTTCCACGCGCCGCAACAGAATCACTAGTGTGAGAGCGAAGGGGGAAACCCTTTATTTATATACCAGTCCCGGGCGTGTTTGTCACGTGCCTCGTTTGGTCCGTTACGGCTTTGTGTTATTTGTTTACTACTTTTTTTTTTTTTTAATTTGCCGTTACGGCTTTGTTTAATAAATCTAACGTTCCCCCGATTTAGGCATGTATATATTTTGTAGAGAATATGTGATCTTTGGTTTATATCATTTGCATGGAAAACACAATCTTAAAATATTTGGTTTAAGCATTACAAGAAACAATATTTAGTATATTGAACGGTATGCTATATTTTTTTTTGTTCCCGCGTTAAATAGACTTATTTTTAACACTTCTAATTTCGAAATTGTTAAATAGATTCAGCCTATTATTTTTTTCTCTTGCTTTTTTTTTACCAGAATATATCAATATAAATTTAACTTTGTTTAGCAATTCAAAAAAATATATACAATTTTATAAAGTATGTTACATTTTTTTGTCAACAAAGTATGTTACATTTTTTTATGTAATGATACCTTCGATTTTTATTATCTAATTTTACTATCATATTATATATTTGTTATTAAATCAGATTTAAATAAATGATAGTGTTCTATTGTTTTTAAATTTTATGATTTACAATAATATTTAAGGTTTTGATGTTTAGCTCATGAAAAATAACCATTGAAGGTTTGGTGTATTAAGGTTTAACAACTTTTGACAAATATATTAGGTAATCAATCTTTTAAGAATTGACCAGGAATTTAGGTGAAATATCTTATAAGATTTCATAAGGAATTCCTACCAAAAATCTTATATCTTGTAGTTTCACCTAAGATAAGAGGATAAGAGCATAATTATGGCTTTTAATTTATTATTAAAAATGTAGAAATACAAAATAAGGTTTGTTTAAATATATATAAAATCAGATCTCACAAATGGTTATCATTTTCAGATGACAATAATTCTCAGCATTCAAAAATATTTCGCCTACATATTTCTCAGAAGATGACAAAAATGATTGGTACGTTCTTGATCAATTGAAATGTTGTTATACACTAACAAAGTAATCAATTAAAAACCTGAAATTAAATTAAGACTTAGATAAACAAAACGAAAAAGTGGAACGTAAAAGTGTTACAAACTAATATGAAGCATGCGAAACAGAAGATGTAGGAACTAGGAAGCAATTAAGTAATCTAAGGAGAAGTAAAGGGAATGTGTTTATGATGAAGAGGGTCAGATCCAGTCGGAACTTGTCTTTCTTCAACTTCATTAGCTGATCCAACACCAATCTCGTTCTCCTGTTGTCCAAAATTTAATTTAAAATGATATTTATTTTGTCATCAAACTAAAACGAAAAATACAAAACAAAGCTAGCTTTGTTCATTCACCTCAAAAAGGTCGCTTGATAATCATTATGTTTACAACACGAAGAATAATGATATCATTTTAGAAATAAAGCATTTACCTTCTTCATGGCTTTCATATCTTCTCTTTCTTCTAACCAAAAGAACGCTAGAAAAAAAAAACAAAAGAGGAGTCGTCATGTCATATATACAGGACGAACCAAGGATCGAGTAAAGATTATCGATGAGAGCGACTTACATCTTGTAGAAGAAGAGTGAGCAAGTGGGCATGGAGAAAGGACAAGGAAGAAGAAGATGATTGTGATAAAAACGCCTCCGTTGTATCTCATCGCCGCCATGTAAAAAAAAAGAAGTGAAAACCTCTCTTGTGGAAGCAGAGAAGTGACGACGAGCTTCGCGTCAAGAGTTGTTGTCTAATAAGGTTTAAACTAAAGTTCTGGTTCTACAGGCTGTAGACGTAAAGCGGATGGGGCATCTCCGTCATTTTTGTTATTTCTTGTAGTGGTGAGCTTTTAACCCGTACGGTCGCAGATTACCGTTTACAGGCTGGACCGAGTCCAGACAAAAATCATTCTCGTACAAAATGTCGTGGAGCTATTATCAGGCTCCACGTCGCTGCTTATTTGGCACTTAGTGTAGTCTTTTTCTTCTTTTAGTTAAATAAAAATTGCAAACTTTGGACCCATCTTTAAGACTCGTCTATAATTCAAAACTAATAATTATCGAACGCGCGTAATGAATCGCAAAAGCTTCAGGAATCGCAACCGCCGTGAAGAACGGACGGGTAAGTTGTGTATGTGCGTGTTTGATTCCCAGACTGAGGATCCGGTTCAGTGTAGTGACCAATAATGTTTGCTACATCTCATTGTTGTAACGATGAGTTTCAAAACAATCTACATTTATATGAAATGTGGTGGATTTTACAATGCTTAAGACCCCTAACTTCCAAATCCAGTTAATGTGGCACACAAAGGTCATTTCATTACAAAGCCTCTTCCTAAACAAAATACAATTTGATTTATCCATACAACTTTCTTCATCATCGATTCACATCAACACCACCATCTACGAGTAGTGAACCTGAGGAGAGCTAGAAGAACCCTATCAAATATTACCACTTTCTCCGTCTGATAGTTCTTCAAGCTTTGCAATTGCATCCACAAGAGCTTGCTCATGATCCTACACCATTTCCAAGTAAAAAAAAAAGACTATACTCAGCTTCTCTAGTCACAGACAAAACTCAAATAACACATGCATGAAGTATGGTTCTTACTCGTAGCACTCTCTTTGCTTTCTCTACCTCTGCTGGATTGGGGTTAACTGATCCAAAAACTTTTTCTATCTGTAACAAATTTATTATATAAAAAAAATCAAGACTCAGATCGATAACAATTGTGAACTTTCCTTCTCATAAAATCCAAAACTTGAAATGAATACCTCTTTTATTAGTGTATCAGTGTGGAGTATTTCGATATCGCCTAAAGCTTTCTTCCCGATGCCATTCTGTGCCTTGTGTGGCTGTATCTTCATGTTTCCCCTACCTCTACCACCAGCGTTGTTTCCTGCAGGACCACCACGAGGCATGGCCTTTGTTGTACTTCCACGGCCTTGCCCAGGATGTCCTTTACGAGAAACTCCAGAATCCTCACCTTCCCATCTGATATCTCCTGGAGATATCTATGGTGATATATATACAAAAAACAATCAGAATAAGAAACTGGACCAGTAGATGTTGATGTTCTCTGCCTCTAAATTATCAATCAAATGAAGCAGTTCATCATCATTCATTGACAATACTGAGTGGGAGTGAAAACTAATCAATCTCTTATTCCTTATAGTGTAATAACTGACAAGCTGTAATAATCCTTTATTACCTCTTTAAGATTTACCCATTCCCAAGTTTCATCCGGAGTGCTAATGTCATACACTAAAGCATGTCGGCCCTTTATATCAATTGTTGAACAGAGGAAAAGAAAAAGATGTCAGAGAGTGGAGATTTGGCAGTAAAACAGTAACATATATATAGCAATGAAAGATAGGATACCTCCACAGGGTTGTAGTCGGTAATAACAGCTTCATAGAAATGGTTGTCCTCAGGCCACCTAGTCCATACCTTCTTCCCAATCAACGGATCATATTCACCAGCACTTGTAGGCCTCCCAGAAATGCCTGTAGCTGGGAACTGCATTGACTAATCAGTGAAGAATTTGAGAACAAGAGTCATCATCATAGTAACAAAAATTGGAGAGTCACGACGCAGCTTTATGACTTACTGTCTTTGGCTTTTTGGTTTTAGGACCAGGTGGAAGAGGACCTCCCCTTCTTAGCGCAGAAGAAGATGGTTGCATTGATGATGGGTGCATAGCAGGAGATGGCGGGCCCATCGCTAACGAGGCCATTGATTGTGATGTCTTTTGCTTCTTACGTGATGATCCTGAAACAGCTGGACTAGGAGCGTTATCGTGAACCATCTGAGGAACACTGGACTGAAGGTTGTTGTTACCCTTTCTCCATTCCCTGACATGAATTTAAAGTTGCTGTTGGTGTTTTTGAAGGATAAATATTAAAGATTGATAACATATAAAAAAGAAAATAGACCTTATTCGCCTGATCATTTCATCAGCATTAACCCTTGATAACAGCTCTCTGTGTTCCTCATCAGACACCCGAAGTTCTTTTCTGAGTTCAGTTATCAAACTTTCTTTCTCCTGTATATATTTTTTAATATTTTTAGATGGTTAAGTTACATAAGCATGGAGTTAGTAATGAAGAAGACAAACCCAAGTGATGGCATCAGACTGGGCTTTAAATGCACGGAGTATAGAGCTATATGCTTCTTGCTCAATGAGATGAATTTGAGTTTCCATGTCATTGTGCACTCTTGATAAAGGAGCTGAAGGTCTGCCATTACCGGCAGGTCTCCCGCCTCTTTGATATCTATTTTGATGTGATGGAGGTAAGTCATCATCAGTACCTGAGTTCCAAAACAAAAAACTACATATTACCAAATAGAAAGCAACAACTATACAAACAAAACACAGTAGATCAGTTTGAAATCCAAATAAAATAAAACTGGAGAAGAGGACACAAACTAACACCAACTTAGTTAAGAAACGGGTGCACAGAACATCCTTTGAAAGAACAGGAGACTCACCACTACTATCAGAAGGTCGGTAATCCATTAGTGTCCTTTCCTTATGATGCTTCACAGGGAAGCTAAAGAATCAAAACGTGGTATGAGACCCTGTCTAGTTACACCAGAGCACGAGCTGCAAAACGGAGAAAAAACAACAACAAAACATTAACGGAAGAAGAAACAGAAACACTCACTCTTTATCAGAACAAAAACCTTCAATACTTTTTAAGGGGTCAAAGCTGGGAATTAAAAGGGCCAGAAGAGTACTACTAACTTTCGTTGACAAAAGTCAACTACCAAACCTTCACAAAAAGGTTACAGTTCTTAAACTCGAGCTCAGTAACCAAACATGAGGAGATTCCAACTACAGAAATTATGTTACTAGACAATCCTAATCATGAAAAGAATCCACTTTTAGCTAAATTTCTGAAAAAAACATATCCAATTCAAGAACTACACTTTCCTAAACCCTAATTGCGACGGAACAAACATCAAATTGAACAGCTTTAGAATGCAAAATCATAAAAAGTGAATACCTTTTTTCGTGGGTGATCTTTAGATCTTCTATCGAAAACTTCGAATCAACCAAAACTTTCTATTACTCCCGAAAGATCATAGATTTGAGAGAAACATCAGGAACAAGCCCGATTCAAGTAAGAAAATTTCTCACCGCCCAAATTCGATTTGTTGATACTACGCCGCGGAATTCAGAATCACTGGACAAAACCGTCGAGGATTTTCCGAGAAATCTATGAGCCGCGGACGTGAAACCGACAATATCTTGCCCTAATTTTTTCCCCAGTTGATAGGTTTGGTTTGAGTTACGCAAAACGACGAAAATTCTTTCGTATCTCTTCCGGTTCTGTCTTAAACCCGGTTTGAAATAATTAATTATTATGAATTTCGGTTTTATTTACCAACAGAAATAGGTTTGGCTTACGACAACAAACGACAGAAAAAACAAGTGAACCGACATTGGTCTGAATCAGATAAAACCAAGGGAGACGGTTCGGTCCGAAATTAAAATTTCAACAAAACTTGGGATAGAAAAAAAATGTGAAGAGGAGAAGAGACGGAGACGGAGAGATGTCGTCGTTGCGTGTGTGTCCGTCGTCTTTCTTCTTCCTCCGACCGGTTCATCTCTTTAGTTCCTCTGCGAAATTCCCATTTTGCCCCTCTCTTCGCCGAGAATTAGTCCCTTCCCGATCTTCTTCTTCTTCTTCGTTCCGTCGGATGAAGTCTACTACGGCTTCGTCTCCGTTAACCGGTTTGGAAACCGATTCCTTAGGGGAAGAGGTGCAGAGTCAAAGACTAGGTGGTAAGATCAAAAGGAAGCTGGAAGAGTTTAAGTGGGACCACTCCTTTGTTAAGGAGTTGCCTGGTGATCCTAGAACCGATGTTATCTCGCGTAAGGTAATAACATATTTCTTATGGTTGAGGTTAAAGGAGTAAACCTTATTTAATTTCTTCTTTTGTCTGTCTCAAATACTTGTTTTATATGGTTTGAACTGGAATCAAGTCGATATTTCTAGTGTTAGTTGAGTGGATTGTACTCAAGCCTAAAGGTTTTGTTTTTGTTTTTTGTAAAATTCCTTAAGCTAATTGCTCATTTGAAGACTGCTGAACTGAAAGTTCTCTGCTTTTGTGTTGGATAGAGCATACTTTGTTTGGATCATAGCTTTATGTGAATTTGCCATGTCTCAGCCTGCTCATTGTTGTTATTTATTAACTCGGGACATCTAGATTTTGATTTGTGTATTGTAATTTTCAGGTGTTCCATGCTTGCTATTCAAAAGTTTCCCCATCAGTACAAGTAAATGATCCTCAGCTTGTATCATGGTCTGATTCTGTTGCAGAGCTCTTGGATCTAGATCCCAAAGAGTGAGTTTGATTCTTGGCACCTTTTGTCATAAATAGTGTTCTCTTTTTAACATTCTGTTGGAAATCTCAGATTCGAAAGACCAGACTTCCCTCTCCTACTCTCTGGTGCTAAACCTTTACCTGGAGCGTACGTAATCCTTTTCCCCAAAACTGATTTTTTTAAAGTCCAACCTTATTAAACTTTTTAAGTCTCTACAGAATGCCTTATGCTCAATGCTACGGAGGACACCAGTTCGGCAGGTGGGCTGGACAGCTAGGCGACGGTCGCGCCATAACTCTAGGAGAAGTTTTAAACTCCAAAGGCGAAAGATGGGAGCTTCAGCTCAAAGGCGCGGGTAGAACTCCTTACAGCCGTTTCTCCGATGGGCTTGCAGTGCTGCGTAGCAGCATCAGGGAGTTCCTTTGCAGCGAAGCTATGCATTCTCTTGGAATCCCTACCACTCGCGCCCTTTGTCTCCTCACAACAGGTCAAGGTGTCGTTCGCGACATGTTTTATGAGTAAGTAATGTCTCCAAAAAACCTTCCAAACATACATACATGTGTAGGTGGCTGCTTCTAGGTTGGCTTTGCTTACTCCTGTTCTGCGTTTTTGCAGTGGCAATCCCAAGGAAGAACCTGGCGCTATCGTCTGCAGGGTTTCTCAGTCGTTTCTACGCTTTGGCTCGTACCAAATACATGCTTCCAGAGGAAAAGATGATCTCGAGATTGTTAAGAAGCTAGCAGACTATGCCATTAGACATCATTTCCCACATATAGAAAAGAGCATGAACAAGTATGCTGGTAAATTTCAGGTCACTGATGACACTCTTGCTAATCGCCAATAGTTTTTAATGTGTGAATATAAAAACTAACTCTTCTGCTTCGTTTGATTTACATTAGCATGGGTTGTTGAAGTTGCGGAGCGTACGGCTACTTTATTTGCTAAATGGCAAGGTGTAGGATTCACACATGGTGTACTCAACACTGACAATATGAGCATTTTGGGTCAGACCATTGACTATGGCCCGTTTGGGTTCTTGGATGCTTTTGATCCGAGTTACACACCGAACACAACAGACCTCCCGGGGAGGAGATACTGCTTTGCTAATCAGCCTGACATCGGCCTGTGGAATATTGCTCAGTTTGCTGGGGCTCTTGCAGCTGCTCAGCTGATAAGTGAAAAGGAGGCAGATCACGCCATGGAGAGGTAACTTTTTTTTGGAGTGTTATTCTTGGTTCAATGCATGGAGGTACTTAAGGGACTTGTGATGTCAGGTACGGTGATAAGTTCATGGAGGAGTATGAAGCCATAATGACAAAGAAGCTTGGTCTTTCAAAGTACAACAAGGAGATGATTAGTGAACTTCTGAACAATATGGCTGTTGATAAAGTGGACTACACAAACTTCTTCCGGCTTCTTTCGAATGTAAAAGCGAACCCCAACACACCTGATGATGAGTTATTGAATCCCTTGAAAGCTGCGCTTTTGGACATTGGAAAGGAGAGAAAAGAAGCATGGATCAAATGGGTGCGAGGGTATATACATGAGGTATCACATTTGTTTATTCCCTGTATCTTTGTGGTTGATGCAACTCTTTGTTTATGTGTGTTGGATTTGAAACTGTAGGTGAGTGGTGGTGACACATCATCAGATGAAGAGAGAAAAGCAAGAATGGATTCAGTGAATCCAAAGTACATTCTGAGGAACTATCTTTGCCAAAGCGCGATAGATGCTGCTGAACAAGGTGATTTCTCAGAGGTCAACAACTTGTTGCGTCTCATGAAACGGCCTTACGATGAACAGCCTGGGATGGAGAAGTATGCTGGGTTGCCTCCAGCTTGGGCTTACAGGCCAGGCGTCTGCATGCTTTCTTGCTCCTCCTAGCTAGTTCTCCTTCCTTCTACATTCGTTTCGCCATTATAGAAAGGAAGAGGAAAATGTAAAAGACATTATTATAAATGTATGGTTGTAACGCATTGAATTGACATGAAAACTTTGGTACATATATTGTTTTTACGCTGAATAAAAATTTGAGTATATATATAGATCAACGTAGGCATGTTGTGTATTTTAGTTTTCGTTTTTTTCGGTTATAGAGATTTAGGAAGCTTAGTTCGGTTCTGATTTTTCGGATAATTTCAGGTAATAATAATATAGATAACAATGTAAGATAATTTGGATTTTTCATACTATCTGGTAATTTCAGAGATATATAATCTGTGCGCTTATTTATGAAATTTAGTTCGATGTAGTTTTTTTTTGGTTCAGTTATAGTTCGTTTTCAGTTCCGGATAAATGTGACAAAGTTATTATCAAATTTATGGCACCACAAGAGAATATTATTAATGTATTTATGGAGGTTTATTAAATTGATATACGTTAGTGTATGGAGGTTTATTTGCATGTGTTTAATAAAATAAGGAAGTGATAACCGTCAAGGGCCACGTCCTGTACTCCATAATCGTGATGAAACCCCACTCTCTCCTACAAACACTCAAGAGTTCCATCTTTGAAGCTTGACGGAAACACATACGAACAGAGTAACATACCATGTTTTGTTTTCTATTTGGATGGAGAAAGGCCTCAAAGTGTAAGAGAGTGTTGAAGCAGCTTCAGCGTCGTCTAAACATTCTCAAGAACAAGAAACACGTCATTTCTTCACACTTACGGCACGACATAGTCCAGTTACTCCGCATCGGTGAACGAGACCGTGCTCTTCGTCGGGCTCATGATCTCTTCCTCGATGAGAATCTCATGTCACTCTACCACTTGCTGCTCCAGTTCTCTGACTGCATCCTTCTAAACATCTCTTACATTCGGAGGCATAGAGAAGTTTCTGATGGCGTCAACGAAGCGGTTTCGACGCTTATCTTTGCCTCTGCGAGGTGTGGTGAGTTGCCTGAGCTAAGGACCTTGAGGGTTCTTTTTGGAGAGAGGTATGGGCAGCACTATGTCTCAACGGCTCTCCATCTTCTGCCTGGTAATCAAGTCAACCCTCAGGTTCTTCTTCCTCTCTCCTCTTTATTTGTCAGAGCCTTGCAAGTACTAAACATACTCGCATTGTAGATTATAGAGAAACTCTCAAGAATCTCTGTATCTGATGATGCCAAGTCCAAGTTGTTGGCTGAGATAGCAGCGGAGTTCGGCCTCCCTCTACAAGTTTTGGCAATCGAATGCAATCCCAAAGTTCACAAACATGTGAGTCTTTGAATCTTCTATGCATATCTTAATGTTGTGTGAGTTGAGATTACATAATCTCGTACTTATTTGGTGTGTGTCTGTGTGTGAGAATCTTAGGCTGAAAGCGAAGCAGAAGTGTATAAGTTCACTCTCACAGACGCGGATTTAGAGGAAAAACAAGAAGAGACTCTTAGTAAAGCATCAAGGGATCAAAGGAAAGGATCTGATGAGAATGATTGCATAGAGGAGCAAGTGGTGGGGAAAGATCAGAGAATATTCAGATTCATAGAGTCTAAAGAAGGAAGACCGAGAAAGAAGTCAAGGAGGAGATCAAGACCAGCATCAAGCAGCCCAATGGCCAAAGACGTGGAATGTTGGAAGTACTACTACAACATTGGAAACAGGAGACGTCAAAAGAAAGAGAGTGGTCAGTGTTACCATATAGTGTACAACGTGTTTACAATGTGGCCTGATCAAATGGTAAAAGGAGAAGGAGAAAGAGGTTTAGAGGAAGCTAGGCATGTTCATCCTAAGCTTCCTGACTATGATCAAATTGCTGCTCACTTTACTGCCCTTAGGAACCAACACCAACAAAAGGTGCCTTGAGGATAACTCCTCCCTCTTAGTAATGCTCTTTTACCGACAAAATGTATGATCATTCTATTGGTAGGTTGATGGAAATGATTTTACGATTTTTTTATCTAATGCTAAGCTTGTGACGCCTCTGCATATTTTACATCCTTGATTACTTGTTTGCATCCAGTTCAACTCCTTGTTTCATAAAGATTCGATAATAGTACTAAAAATTCTAAAATCACATTTTGACTTGATAAATGATTTAAAATATTGGTTATGAATAAGTAAAAACCAAGATACATTAGATATAATGAAATATGCCTAAGTATTTTATTTCTAAATGAATATTTTATAAACTTCAGATGACTATTTTTCTTTTACATGCATACAATGTAATATTATACTTTTTAAATAAGTATAATTTACAACACGAGCTCTCATAATTATACGCTACAAAAGGTATAAGAGATTGAGATCGGTTAATTAAAAGAAGAGTAGATTTGCATTTGGGTGAGGATATGCTCGAAATTTTCTGTAGATTTCTCGATGGGATGCGAGTGTACTCCTTCGTAGGTTGTGACTACGACTTCTTGGTCTGACGTTAATCTTTGCACTTGCTTCTTTACATTGCATCCTCCATATGTGCACCTATAGTAGCTCCTGTAGTAGAAGAAAAAAAAACACTTTAGTTCTAATAGAGAACAGTTTTTTTGAGTCATTAGCAGTCAGATGTGAATGATATGAAGATATATTAATCATTGACTAGAGATGCACATTTATTTGGTTGTCCACCAAAAGACTTTTATATTAATCATTGGTTTTGACATAAAAACATTAGTCGTTGATCTCGCTCTAGAACTCATCAACTCATATGCGCAAACTAGTTTTAATCAATCTAGACTCAATCTAATGATATCTGTACCTTAATTTGAGGTTGGTTCCAAGGATTGGCTTACACACATGTGTACAGTGTAACACTAATCACTTTCTATTTCAAGAATATAAAGAAAAGAAGATGAATAAATAAGCTAAATCAAGGGAATAGTGAATAGGAACCTAGGGAACGTGTTGTTCTTGACAGCTTTTTGGCCATATTTTCTCCATCGATAACCATCGTCAAGAATATCAACTTGGCTCCTTGTCTGAAACGCAAACCTTTGCTTCTTCCCCTTCTTTTTCATCTCCAAGCTTCTTGAAGAACCTTCTCTAACCTTAGAGGCCTCTTCCTCTCCTTGATGGAACTCCGATTTAGCAAGGTTTTGATGAGATGTCAGCGACAAAAACGGAGCGTAGGACGATCCATTTTGACACCCTTCCATTTCCTAACTAATTGTGGAATCGACCTAAATTCCAAAAGAACGGAATTTTTTTTTTTCCTTTGTTTGTTTGTTTGGTATTATATAGATCTTGTGTGAAAACAAGCATATAAATAATACTATAATCTATATTTTATAGGAATATTAAGGCAGACTGCCAAGTCAAAGACGGAGAGGCGGCCCGCTGTTAATTGTAAAACCAGAACTAGAAGGGGCAGTGTCGTAGACGACACGAAAGAATTAAGCTTTATACGAAATTAATTACACTATATTAACCCGTTAATCCATATTTTCATATTTTGTTACAAGATATACACTTATCTGATGACTGGTATCTTATATATCTAACTAGTTACTGCAAAAAGGGAGGATACGGATCAATTAATATTCTGCTATTTAAGCTTTTCTAAAGTAGATGCATGCATGTGCACGAACGGTTTTATGAAGAACATAGTTTTTATTGTACAAATGGATTGGAGGAGATCATTACGAACGAAGGATACCCGTCGATTTTATCTCTAATGACGTCTTATTGGATCAAGTTATTCTTTTCGTCGAACGTCATCTGGTTTTATGTTTTTCTTTTCTCGAACGTCACTTTACACATTATTCGTAATATATAATAAATATTACAAACTGTCATCATTGCTTTGATTAATCAAAGTCTACTATATAACTCGTTGATAATAATAATTGATAAACTGGCTCTTTCCCAAATTGTAATATACGAATTGCTTTGCGGACCACCGAATACTACTGACTAGTTACACGCGACAAAAGGTGGAATAATCTGAATCGGTTCTTCGTTCCATGCTACATATGATAAACAAAGGTTTTGATCTACATGGGAAGACATCATATGGTAATTAATACCAAATGTAAGGCTATATACCATTTTTGCTTGGTTTGATGCGTAAATATCGTGGATGTGTATATCAATGGAGATTGATGGATATACTTCAACTTGTGATGTGTATTGCTTCGTTTTTTCTTTTCCTTGGCAAGATGGTGCAAAGTCAATTATCCATGGTTTGATTTTTACATCAGTAAATAGTAATTACGCGTATGTACGTTGATTAGTCAAACTTGAAATTAACTTTTGTAGAAGATAAGCAAACGAACTGTACTTGCGCAGACGTGGTTCATAATATCTTCCGAGGTTGAACATTAAACCATTTTACAATTTTTAATTAGATTCAAATAGAAGAAAAACAAAGTAGCTCACCGTCTACTGTTGCTCGTCCATGCTTGTTTGACCAGAGTGCAAAGGAAAAAAGAAAAGAAGGTAGATGATGTTTGAAAATATTTTTTTAAAGTAAGAATGGAAAACGCACGTGTTTTTTTCTATGTTTACTTTCCATTTCTTGTTGCTACTCCATGCTTGCTTGGCCCATTATGATTTGGGCTTGATTATGTGGATATAAATGGATATTTGAGGAGAGAATAAGAAAGTTTAGGCCTAGAGGAGCAAGATGGGTACTAAAGCCGTTGGTGAGAATAACGAAAAAGGAAGTGTACGGGGACTGGAGCATAGTGGTACAGAAATATGTTAAGGTTTGTGACAACTGACAAAGAGCATATTCAAAATTTGATTGAAAGTACGGTATGGATTGGGACTCAATTGCAGCCGACTAGAGGTTTGTTCCAAATCTTGGCTTAGATTCAGTTGTATTACTAAAAAGAGTAATATCACAAAAAGTGAACTAGATTATGGTATCTCTCACATATTGAGAAAAGAAGATTTTGGTTGACAAAAACTGACTCTTTGTTCATTAGTAGATCACAGCACTAAATGAAGTACTTTCTAGAGTAATGCATTGATGATGTCCGGGCATTAAATACTGTAAACCTAATCTAAATTAGAAGGATAAGGTAGTACAACACAAACATGAGGATGCTAAAATACTTGTAATAAAACAATGAAGCACATTCTCGTCACTACGAGGATGCCTTATTCAAAAGGAAAGATATTTGTTGGCCCACCCTTTCCTCTGAAACAGTCTACCTAATCCTCAGACTTTGTTCCTAAGCAAAAAAGGAAGAGAAAACATCAAAGTCGCTGTACTGCGCCTAGAGAGACTAGAGTCTAACCACCAAACCAAATATGCACAAGAAACTAACGAGCTTGAAACTACTAAACATTGACTCTCTCATGTGACTTTTTATAACTCCGGTCACAAGAATTGAGTTATGATTTGAACATTTTAGAGAATTTCATGAACAAAGAGAAAGCTAATAACGCCTGCATCTTTTTCAACCAAGAATATCACACATAACAACATAATGATTGATATTTTTTTTTAGAGACATGAAAGAAAGAAAAAATAAAAGCAAAGGAGATTGGATTATCTCTTTTGTCTTATGAAAACATCAGAAAAAAAAAATATAAAGGCATAACTTTAAGTTCGATGGATGCTTTTTTTTACGCGTTCGTCGGATTCCAAAGTCGCCAAAAACTGGAATTAAGCAGACCCAACACGTCCGGTAACACCTTCCTCGCTAATCCCTTATGTCCAATCCCAGCTGCCCCCGGAACAATCTCCACCGTCGATTCCTCAACGACAACATCCTCCTCAACATCTCGCGGCTCTCGTTCCGCCACCTCATCAGCTTCACTCAACCTCCCCGACAGAGAGTCATCTGGAGCTGACACGTGGCTCTCGGACACTGGCTCGACCCGACGACCTTGTTTCTCCTTCTTCTTACCTCTTTTGGACTTGTTCTTCGAGTTTTCGCCTCCGCCGGTGGTAGTAGAGAGATGATGATTCTCGAACGCCTCGATGATCTCGTGGATGAGCTCGCGGTTCGGAGATGAATCCCAGCGGAGCCAGTAGTTAGTGTAGCAGTCGAAACACTCGCAGTCGAAGACGGGAGGCTTGTGGTGGTTTCTGCTGGATTTGTTCTTCTTCGAGATTCTCCCGCAGTTTCCTCTTGTGATCAAGTAAGCGAGAACTTCTCGGTCTTCGGTTGAGAGAACCGAGACTAGGACCAGAATCGTTACCGGAAGAAGCCTCAGCACGGAGAGAGACTCATCTTCTTTGAGGTATGGTGGTGGTGGTGGTGGTGGTGGTTGAGTAGAAGGAGGAGGAGATGGGTGAACTTTCCCTTTCTTCTTCATTTGATTTTTTCTTGGGGTTGGGGAGACGAGGATGAACAGTCTTTTCTTTTTTTTCTCTGCCTTAAACAATGTTCAGTGGAGAGAGGTTTTATTTTATTTTTTTTTATTTTTATTCTTAAGATAAGGAGGAGGAGACAGGAAAGTATTATAGCGTTTTAATTTATTTATTTTATTAGTACTTTGGACTCCAATTATACGGCCCACCTCACCTATCTTTTTTCATTCATTACCAAGTTTTTTTTCCTGCTTTTTATTCTTTCGATGCTTTTGTCCTCTGTTTCGTCGCATTCTCTTTTAGAGATAAGAGATGAAAAAGATAATAAATTAGTACTACTACAAAACTGTAATATACAACTATTGTAATGGCTCAAGTTGTACATAAAATCTGTCAGTGGTATAGCATGCTGTAAGTATGATATGAATATCGAACGTAGATGTTATATAAGTTGATTTTGAACCTCAAAAAGATAAAAAAAAAAGGATGTTGATATGGTAGTTATAAGTTGTTTGTTTCTTTACTAATCAATATGTGAACTGTTGATCAAAAATTAAATATATGTGAACTGTTTTTGCTCTACCTTACCAAGATTCTAAAAATAATTCATAGCTACTCCTAATGATTAGCTTGTCTTTTCAAATATTCTCTTTTATCTTTGGATACACTTTACACTTTTAAGATTCGGAAGGATTTGAGTTCACCTGGGTTATCTGGACACAAAGGCCCATATATATGGGCTTTGTACACAAACTCACCATTCTCTGATTTCTGAACAGCGTGTTGGCCCATTTATCATTGCATCGACTTATGAAGCTAACAAGTACAACCATAGCCTTATGGGGTCACAGCCCCTTTTTTGGGGAGTTAAATGCATTAATGACTAATTAAAAGCAGTTGCATTATACTTTTGAAATATCAATAGTCTTTTTTTCTCAGTGCTTTAAAATTTCTGCCGGAAAAACTTGCTGTTGTCTTAAACTATTGACACACAAAAACAGGATTTACCAAACTATTTTCATGTGAAATAGCCACCTCAGGTTTTCATATCAAGTTCATATAAAAATAGTTACTACAACTATTTTATTTTGTTATTTTTCTATAACAAAAGAAAAGAACAAAATAAATGTAACAGTACCATTTTATTTCTATTACAACATTAAATCACGGTCCTTTACTCCTTAGGTTATTATTACACACAGGCCAATGGGAAAGCAAAGATTTATCCTTTTATAGCCGTTAATAAGGAAATTAAAAAACCGTTAACTTTAACGCGCGATTCATGACGCTGTTCACGCCGTCCAAGACAAATGCGCACATGTGATGCAGCTCTGCCCATCCCTGACACTATTCATACGTGTGACCAAGCTCTCTGATTGGTCAAACCCCTTACAAAAGCTGACGTGGCTAACTATAATTGGTAGTCTGCCAAAAAGAAGACATCATGTGTGCGCCAGCTAATAACGACAGCTAGGGGGACAAATTAACAAATAAGGCAAGTAGAGAGGATGCAAACTGAAAGAAAAAAAAATAAAAAATAACACAAAAAGTAGGTTACTGTTACAGAGCGGTGTGGTCCACCGTAAGCGCGGTCAAACCTCAGCCATTCGTTAGTCAGCGAACTCTAAAACGCCACTAATACTACGCCACGTGTAGTACTCTCCTCCCGCGTTATAATCTTCAACAGATCTGACCGTTAAACTCCAACAAAAGCTTTCTCTTACATCCCTTAATCTAGCCGTTGAGACAACTCTCTCTCTCTCTCAAAATCTGTAAGAAGAATGGGAAAGCTTCTCTGCGATTCAACGGCGACATTGCAATCTCCGTCACCAACCGTTCAATGGAGAGAACCCCCGACAGTCGATGACGTGGATCTCGTCAACCAATCCACCGCCGCCGCAACAACCGCGTGGGACGATGTCTACGGTCTCGAGGAGCAGCAGAGGCGGCACCTCCAGCGACTCCACGCGATGGGCGTGCTGTGGAAGCACCCTGGAAAGGGACAATCTTCGTCGCCGCCGGTAGTTTTCCGCCTCTCCCACGGCGGAGAGGTCTCCTCCGACGGGAATTGCCTCTTCACCGCGTCGCAGAAGGCCTTGGGGGTTTGTGGGATCGACGCTCGGGATCTGAGGCGGCGGACGGTGAGGAGGTTTCTGGATGATTTCGGATCTGCCGGAGAGGAGGAGAAGGAGGCTGTCGAGGAGGCGATTAGGCATATGTACTCGCCGGATCTGAAGAGTGGGTGGGGGATTCATATCGTTCAGGAGGAGAAGATGCTCGCTAAGAAGGAGGAGCGCGAGAGTCTTGATTCGGCCATTGATGAGCTCATGCAAATCGGAATGCAAAGGTACTTCCTTTTTGTTTGGTTGTTTTATTACAATATACATTCAGATCTGGTCTTTGTTTTATCACTAAATGTTGTCGGGAATGGATCTTTTGTATTAAAGCTTATGTCTTGTCTGAATGCATTTTGTTCAATGTAGAGAAACGGCTGCAGAGTCAATATACAGAGAGAGATGTGTACCGGTGAACGATGGGCCTAGTTGGGCCAAGTACATGTCGATATCAGGTTCATCAGAAGATGAGCATGACATCATCACCTTGCAGTATACGGAAGATGGTTTGTTATCTGTAGATGAGAACAGAGAAGGACATGCAGCTGCTTTTGGGGATGACATTGCTATTGAATGTCTCGCCACAGAATTCAAACGTGAAATCTATGTGGTGAGTAAATCTTACATGTCTTATCAAGTTTTGTGTTCCAAACTTATATCAAAAATTAAGGTTGTGTATTATCATTCGTAGGTGCAAGCGCATGGAGCAGATGGGATGGTAGATGAAGAGAACTGTGTGTTCTTCCTTCCTCACAAGCCGAGATGTGAGATCATTGAGTCTCCACTCTTTCTATTCATGAAAGGGACAGGTATAATAATAAAGAAACACCATTTGATTCATTTTCTCAGATCTAATTTTGAGTTTTTGGTTAATTAATGAAGTCTGTCTATGCTCGTTTCTCAGGTTGGTGTGGTGGTGGGGCAGATCATTACGAGCCCTTAATCGCAAACGCATCTCCAATTATATCTCATGAGAAAGTCGCCCTCGTTTTGTGATTTTGAGCTTCTTCAAGATCGTCTCTTTGGAGGGTTTTTGATAGTTTTGTTGTTGTTGCTGTTGGTAGAGAGAGAATCCTTGTTAGGAAGATTTGAATTTTGTGCAGGTTATTGGCCTGCGAGTTAAACTTCTTCTTACCAAATTTGTAGTTGTGTTTTTGATAGAAAGTCATTGTTTGTTCGTTACTGAGGGAAGAAAACGGGAAGTTTTGTCTTTTTTTTTTGTTGTGAAAGAGTTGAAGAAGCTGTAAGAGTTGTAAATTGTACACAAGTTTTGCTGAGCAATTTTGATTTGACAGTTCCCAAAAAAAAGAGAGCATCTTTTGCTGTAAGATATCTCTTGAAATGGAACAAAACAAAAGAGAAAGGAAGAGAAAGTGAAAGTCATTTTACTTCCACTTGTGTGGGGGTGTTTGGTCGAATTGAATATTATTTTTTTGCAGACGTCCAAATCCGGAGAAACTTACGGTAGACAATTTTAACAACCAGCTACTTAGACTCTTCGGCTTTCTGAATCACATCTACTACAGTTCTGTGAATGACATGAGCTACATCTTCTTCAACCTGCAATGCATGTTCCAATTCAGAACTTAAGAATCAAAGCATAATAATAGGTACTATCTGGTTTATATCATCAAGACAGCTAAACAAATGACAGTTAGCAGCGTCCAAACTTATATCTTCATGTGAAAGTGAAATCAACCAAGAGATATATAACGTTGGAAAAAAACAATACCTTCTAATAGCAACATAGGAAGCACATCTAAAACCATACATTGCATATTTCAATTCAAAACTTAAGAATCAAAGAGTAAAAAAGAAACTCTTTGGATGGTATCATCGAGGCTCATTAAAAAATTAAAGCTAGCAGAGTAGCAGTGTTCACACCAGCTTCTAGTAGCAACATGGGAAGCACAGAGAGGAAAAATGCTCAAGATATATAAAACTACCTCAGAGCTGCTTTAATGGTAGATCTTCAAATGACTATTTGCTTTTATCGAAGACAAGCTTCGGGGATGGAGGCAACCACCCGCTACTTCAATCACTTTCACATCATCTTTCTTTACAATCTATATAAAAAGAAATCTTAAATGTTGCAGAAACAAAAAAAAAAAAGAAGAAAGGTGTGATTTTTACTCTCAAGTCATACAAAGATTCAAGTTCCAGGTAATGTTAATGATAGGACCCAAACTAAGACGTGCACAATGAGTCTTAAGTTCTTTTGGGTCTTCCTTGTTTGCGTTTTATAATTTGTTTCAGGGAGTCTACTGCCCTACTCTTGCCGAACGTAATCAAATCTGGCCGATGTCCCACTTAATGGTTGTAGCTGGATCTGGAAGGTGTAATGGTGTACGTTTCGCTCAGCTGCAAGACATCACTACGGTTCACAACAATGGGCTCCGTTACATTCAGCTGCACAAACCTGCGATTCGCCACTTTGTGGTCTTAACAAGTCCACGCAGGATTTCTTAGTAATCAGCAAATCGAAATCATCTTCCTCTAGAACTTCATTAGTAACCGTTTGTTTTAACTCTCATTCGTGACTAAGCTCAATTTATGGATTTATATGTTTCATATTATTATTATTTTTTTTGTTTGTTTAAAATATGTTCCCTGAGACGTCACATTCTTGCTCAACTGCTACCCAACAGAAAACAAGCCTCAATTACTGATAAAGCCTTACTCAAGACACTAGATCCTACCCAAGATTTCGTAAACACCAGAAGAAGTGTAGACTACACTTCCAGTGTAGTTAACTCTTCATCACCGTGTTTGATGATCTCTGGAGTTGAGATTGTAGCGCCTGATATGTCTCTTCTTCTAACTTTGTAACCCATGGGATATATCACACACCCTAGACATCCCACGTGCATAATTCACACCATTCTCTTGTTGTTTCCTTGTAAATAAATAGACACATCCATTTATTAATTCTTCTCCATCTTCTTGCCCTTTTCTAGATCATCCTTAGTCTTGACATCACAAACTTGGACCTTTGTCTCAGGTTTGTAGATCCAAGTTTACATGTATAAAAATTTATGTATAATTAGTGTGGATACCCCAACACTAATATAAGGTATTTTATTCATAAACAACATTTGATAAAAGTGGTAACAATAGAAAAGAAGATTACGTAGACTTATAAATTTTGTGATCTAAGAACTCAAACACGCACAAATTTGATTAGTAGACTTACTCTGCTCTCAAACTATATATGATCTTCCTCGGAGAATGTGGTTGCTGAACAAGAGGATAGTTCCACTGGGCATTGTTTCTGTTAAATTTTATTCAATTTGTTATTCTTTTAATTTGTTATTCGTTTCGATTCGATCCAAAATTTTTGGATATCCGTAAACTTTCAAAGCAAAGCAAATACCAAAAATCAATATCTGTCAAAATCAAAGCAAATTATAAATATTAAAATTTTTGGGAAGCGGATATGCAATCCGATCCGACAATATATAAATACATGTATATCATGATTATATTTCAAATCTTAATATATAAAATTATATAATTATTATTTTAACATATGATTTGACAAATTCTATTCGCATTATTACTTATATAAAAATATTATATAATAAGAAGAGAAAAAAATAATTAGATTTTTTTTTCAGTTTTGTGTTATTATAATTAGTAACTAAGTTTTAAAAAAATTACAAAATATGTAGATTCACTATTTCTTTTGATTTTTTATCTTATATATCATGCAAAAATATATTTTACAAAACAAATTTGTATCGAATTATAAAGATGATTTGTATAAATCAAAACATGTGAGATATCCGTAAATATTCATAACCATAAGCAAATATCTATTTTTAGGATATCTATGTATTTAGAACTAATTGATTATATTACAGTAAGTTATCTATGTCATGATCCTAATATAATATGGTTTCTCTTGCTAGTTAATAATAAAACCACAGTTCTAAATACAATTATAATTTTACATTGCCCGCACACTTGTGCGGACTAATATATATATATAACTAATTAAAATTTTTATAGCTTTAATATGATTTATTTAATTATTTTCAATTATTAAATTATTCAGATTTTTTTGTTCAATGCAACATAGATAATGATCGGATATTTGCAAAATCTTTACTTATTCTTTTTTTTTCAAAATCTTTGTTTATTAATTATCAAATCACACATGTAAAAAGTATCATCATTATAATAACTTCATAAAATTTAATTATTAATTTAAAATAGCATAAATGATAAATTAAAAAAACAAATCTACAAAATTAACTCCAGTTACCAACTATCAGTGAAATCAATGAAATTAAACTCATTTTCATCAAAGTCTTAATTGCAATTTATATTAATTTTTTCTTCATCGAAGTTTCATCGTGGCACCTATTAACAAAATCTATAATAATTAAAACACATTTCCATCAGAAAGATTATGTATTATCAGAAAGATATATATATATATATATATAAAGTAAAGACTTTACATTTCCATTTACATCAGCAACAGGACCAAGCTTGGACAACTTCATAAGTGCAGCTTCAAAAAGGAAGGTAGAATAGTAGGAATCGATGCTGAAAAAGTTCATGGCCGAAACACCAAATCTTGGTGGAGGTTGACTTTGACGATCGGTCTATCAAATAAAAGAGAAAAAAAAAGGGTTAGAACCACAAAATGAGTAAAAGCAATATATTATTGAGGCTGTCTTACAGGAAATGCAACCGACCATCCAAGGTCACACCAGTATGAACCAAAGCATGTCTTAGCATATCCAGATTTGGTAAACACATATCAGTTGGGAGGCCTAGAACCCATTGATTGACAGCAGCGAAAAGGGCGAGGAAGTCGATAGAGTGTTGGTGAATGCAGCTACTAAGCCTCAGAGACGAATTCAGAATTCTGCCAAAGGTATAAACCCAACATTAGCAACTTGAATCACCAGTCCTTGGTCCAGAACAGATGCAAAGCCTTGGAAAAATCCATAAGGAGCAATTGTAACTCCAATCCAAGTTCTTAAATGATCCACAGCCTGGAAATAAATAATTTTGAAAAAGTGCACAGAAAATGAGCACCAAAGCATCAATACAAACATACACAATCGGAAATCTATGTTCAAACAGAGAAAGCGAGATCTTAATCAAGAGATCTCACCGAAGATTAGAAACCAACATTTAATGATAAAATCAAGTGTCTAGCCTAACCAATACAAGGCAAATTTACGGTCTATGATTCCAATAAAACACACTCATTCCGAAAACCTACAAGATCCTAACTAAGCAGACCGTAAGAAACTAGCCTATGCAAGACGAAACCTTAGCAGCTACTAACGATAATAATACAACACAAATTTAGGTAATCATCATCTGTTTAAACAGTTAAAACGAAACCTCAAGAGGAGGTAAACGATTGCGAAAGGGAGGCATGTGACGGAGACGGAAACGGGTACCCATTCCGACAGAAATGGAAAAGAGATCTAGAGAGAAGAAAATCTTCAAGCTAGAGTTTTGCAGATTTGAAAGTCTCTCTCGATCAATGGGCTTTTTAATGTTTAGTCAACTTATGAGCTTTCAAATGTTTGTCACAAATTCCAATTAAGTTTTGGTTTGCTAAATATAAATTTTAAGACTCCTTCTCATACTAATTATTTTAGATTGAAAATTGTTTTGAAAACTTAAAACTAAGCATTTTGCAGATGAAATTCAGGCATTAGAATCACATAAGAGATTGTGTTGATTTGAATGATAAGAATCAACAAGAACTAAAATTATTTTAAAATATGATAAATAGATAAAATTATCAATTAAAGTTATTAAAAATTTGAAAAATAAATAATAGCCTAAATTTTGGAGAATAAAAAAAAAATAAGCAACACTAATATTATTAAAAATAATATATTTAGTGAAAGAAAATTAAAGAATAACGTATGAACACAAAGTATAACGTACCATATTCATAGCGTTTTTTATAAATTTAATGTCATCCAAAGAGATAAAGAGATAGTTCTGTGATAAAAGTGGTAACAATAGAAAAGAAGATTATGTAGACTTATAAATTTTTGTGATCCAAGAACTCAAACACACACAAACTTGATCAGTAGACTTGCTGTTATGGAGTGGTGTGGTCCACCGTAAGCGCGGTCAAACCTCAACCATTCGTTAGTCAGAGAACTCTTGAACGCCACTAATATTACGCCACGTGTATTATTCTCCTCCCGCGTTATAGTCTTCAACAGATCTGACCGTTAACTCAAACAAAAGCTTTCTCTTACATCCCTTAATCTAGCCGTTGAGACAAATCTGTAAGAATGGGAAAGCTTCTCTGCGATTCAACGGCGACATTGCAATCTCCGTCACCAACCGTTCAATGGAGAGAACCGCCGACAGCCGATGACGTGGATCTCATCGACCAATCCACCGCAGCCGCGGCCGTCGAAGCGGCGGAGAAAACCATCTCCGCCGCCGCAACAACCGCGTGGGAGAGGCGGCACCTCCAGCGACTCCACGCGATGGGCGTGCTGTGGAAGCATCCCGGTAAAGGACAGACCACGTCGCCTCCCGTCGTTTTCCGCCTCTCCCACGGCGGAGAGGTCTCCTCCGACGGGAACTGCCTCTTCACCGCGTCGCAGAAGGCCATAGGGTCGTGCGGCGGCGGGATCGTCGACGCTCGGGATCTGAGGCGGCGGACGGTGAGGAGGTTTCTGGATGATTTCGGATCTGCCGGAGAGGAGGAGAAGGAGGCTGTCGAGGAGGCGATTAGGCATATGTACTCGCCGGATCTGAAGAGTGGGTGGGGGATTCATATCGTTCAGGAGGAGAAGATGCTTGCGAAGAAGGACGAGCGTGAGAGTCTTGATTCCGCTATTGACGAGCTCATGCAAATCGGAATGCAAAGGTACTTCCTTTTTGTTTGGTTGTTTTATTACAATATACATTCAGATCTGGTCTTTGTTTTATCACTAAATGTTGTCGGGAATGGATCTTTTGTATTAAAGCTTATGTCTTGTCTGAATGTATTTTGTTCAATGTAGAGAAACGGCTGCAGAGTCAATATACAGAGAGAGATGTCTACCGGTGAACGATGGGCCTAGTTGGGCCAAGTACATGTCGATATCAGGTTCATCAGAAGATGAGCATGATATCATCACCTTGCAGTATACGGAAGACGGTTTGTTATCTGTAGATGAGAACCGGCAAGGACATGCAGCTGCCTTTGGGGATGACATTGCTATTGAATGTCTCGCCACAGAATTCAAACGTGAAATCTATGTGGTGAGTAGAATTCTTACATGTCTTATCAAGTTTTGTGTTCCAAACTTATATCAAAAACTAAGGTTATGTATTATCATTCGTAGGTGCAAGCGCATGGAGCAGATGGGATGGTAGATGAAGAGAACTGTGTGTTCTTCCTTCCTCACAAGCCGAGATGTGAGATCATTGAGTCTCCACTCTTTCTATTCATGAAAGGGACAGGTATAATAATAAAGAAACACCATTTGATTCATTTTCTCAGATCTAATTTTGAGTTTTTGGTTAATTAATGAAGTCTGTCTATGCTCGTTTCTCAGGTTGGTGTGGTGGTGGGGCAGATCATTACGAGCCCTTGATCGCAAACGCATCTCCGATGATATCTCATGAGAAAGTCGCCCTCGTTTTGTGATTTTGAGCTTCTTCAAGATCGTCTCTTTGGAGGGTTTTTGGTAGTTTTGTTGTTGTTGTTGTTGTTGGTAGAAAGAGAATCATGGTAGGAAGATTTGAATTTTGTGCAGGTTATTGGCCTGCGAGTTGAGCTTCTTCTTACCACATTTGTAGTAGTGTTTTTGATAGAGTATTGTTTGTTCGTTATTGAGAGATGAAAACGAGAGAAGTCTTTGTCATTTTTTTTCTTGTAAGAGTGTAATACACAAGTTTTCCTGAGCAGTTTTGATTTGACAGTTCCAAAATAAAAAGAGCATCTTTTTCTAGAAACGTATAATATTCGGACATGATCTTTTGATATGAGAATAAAAACAAAACAAAAGAGAAAGGAAGAGAAAGTGAAAGTCCTTCCTTCCACTTGTGGGGTGAGTTTGGTCGAATTGAATATTATTTTGTGCAGCTGAGACGCCCTTCACGTTGCCATACCCATTACAGTAGTTGGTGTGGCGAACCTTTGGGAGATCTCAAAAGGTTCTCTTATTTGCACAAACGCCCCTTTAACTCCCCCTTTCGATGTTTCTTATGTTCTTTTTAAATACACGCCTCCTTATCTCTCTCTGTAGTAGTAGTACGTTTGTTTGATGATGGCGTCTCTGTCTTCCTCCCTCACCTCCGGATCATACCGTTCCGGTTATTCTGCGTCTTTCTCCCCGGTTAACGGTATCAGACATCGATCACTCTCGTTCCTGTCTGCTTCTCCTCGAGGGCACAAGGCTGATGAGCTCTGTTTTAGATTCCAGAGGAAGTCTGGTCGTTGTTCTGTCTTTATGCAAGATGGTTAGTTATTTTATTCGCTTCCCCTCCTTAATTGGATTTGATCAAGCCGTACAAGCAAGCTTATTCTGCTAATTGAACTTGTGAAAAAAAAATTGAACTTTCAATTCTCATGTAATCATTAGGTGTACAAATTATATTTGTGAAATATTGGAACTTTCAGCTCTCTTGTAATCTTTAGGTGTATCTTTAATTCAATTGAAATGTTCACATCAGTAGAAGGACTTGCTGTGACATTTATATTGGTGTTCTTTTAGGTGCTATAGTTACCAATTCAGATTCAACAGAGAGTAGTAAGTCATCTCTTAAGGGATTGAAAGATGAGGTGTTATCAGTTCTATCTGAAGAAGCAGCCAAGGTTGGATCAGCATCTGATGGTCAGAATCAGTCAACTGTTAGTATCACGGTGGTTGGAGCCTCTGGTGATCTTGCCAAGAAGAAGATATTCCCTGCTCTATTCGCACTTTACTATGAAGATTGTCTTCCCGAGGTAGATCATTACCGTTTTGTTGTTTACTTATGCTATTTTGTTTGCCTATGTTTGTGTGTGTGTGTTTGCATACCAAAGCCTAGTGTTCTCACTTCTCACAGCTTGTGTTTAGTTTTGCTATTTTGGTTTTCTGTGTTTGTGTGGTTTGCATATCATCAAAGCTTGGTGTTCTGATGATTTAGGCTTATTGTGTTGCAGCATTTTACAATATACGGTTACTCTAGGAGTAAGATGACAGATGCTGAACTTAGAAACATGGTTAGCAAAACTCTAACCTGCAGGATTGATAAGAGGTGATCAGTTGTTATCTCCTTAAGTTTCCATCTTTATGTTCTTTCTTTTACTTGGAGATAGTTCGTCATCAAAACGGTGATCATTATGCCATTGCTTCATCTGAATTTCAGGGCAAACTGTGGTGAGAAGATGGAAGAGTTCCTCAAGAGATGTTTTTACCATTCTGGTCAGTATGATTCTCAGGAACATTTTACCGAATTAGACAAGAAGCTCAAGGAACATGAGGTATGTTTGCATTGCTTACGCTAAAAGATTGTACTCTTGTTCTGTTTATTAGGTGTACTTAATCTTTTCTCTTTCTTTCTGCAGGCTGGAAGAATCTCAAACCGTCTCTTTTATCTTTCCATCCCTCCAAATATATTTGTAGACGCTGTGAAATGTGCAAGCTCTTCGGCCTCATCTGCCAGTGGCTGGACTAGAGTCATCGTAGAGAAACCTTTTGGTCGAGATTCTGAAACCTCTGCTGCTTTAACCAAATCCCTAAAGCAGTATCTAGAGGAAGATCAAATCTTTAGGTCGGAGATAGTTGCACTTTTAGCCTTCTTCTTGTAATGTTTGGATGCTCTTGGCTGATATGATGATTACATTGTGTCCTTCTTTTTACAGGATAGACCATTACCTAGGAAAGGAGCTGGTCGAGAACTTGTCTGTTCTTAGATTCTCAAACCTTATATTTGAACCACTATGGTCAAGGCAATACATAAGGAACGTGCAGTTCATATTTTCTGAGGACTTTGGCACTGAAGGACGTGGAGGGTAATAAATTCATCTGGTGCTGTTAAGATCTCTTCTGTATTGAACTGAAAGCTTAATGTTTTCTGTTCTCTTTTGTGTATTTGATTCAGGTACTTTGACCACTACGGAATCATAAGAGATATAATGCAGAATCATCTGCTTCAAATCTTAGCACTCTTTGCCATGGAGACACCTGTTAGCTTGGATGCAGAGGATATCAGAAACGAAAAGGTTTGATTCTTTTCTTTTACTTTTATTAGCCTCTTTATAATTTGTGTTTGGTTCAAGAAGATTATGAAAGCATATTTTTCCCTATCCAGGTTAAGGTTCTACGTTCAATGAGGCCAATTCAAATGGAGGATGTGGTGATAGGTCAGTACAAGAGCCACACAAAGGGAGGAGTGACATATCCAGGCTACACCGATGATAAAACTGTACCTAAAGACAGTCTGACTCCAACGTTTGCAGCTGCTGCTCTTTTCATCGATAATGCAAGATGGGATGGTGTGCCTTTTCTGATGAAAGCTGGCAAAGCACTACACACCAGGAGGTAGTTGCCATATATAGCTTCAAAACTTATGAATCTTTTTGCATATTGACTCTTATTGGTAACTAGAGTGCATATATTTTTTTATGCAGGGCAGAGATAAGGGTACAGTTCAGGCATGTTCCGGGGAATTTGTATAACAGGAATACTACTGGTTGTGATCTTGATAAAGCTACAAACGAGCTCGTGATCCGTGTTCAGCCGGATGAGGCGATCTATTTGAAGATAAACAACAAGGTCCCTGGTTTAGGGATGAGATTAGATCGCAGTAACTTGAATCTTCTGTATTCCGCAAGGTAAGCGAGTGTGAGTTTAGTGAAGAAAGAAGGATGAAATCTTGCTCAAGCAAGAAGTGATGTTAACTTTTCAATTCCCATTCCCCTCAGGTATTCAAAGGAGATACCAGATGCATATGAGAGGCTTCTGCTGGATGCAATAGAAGGAGAGAGAAGGTTGTTCATAAGAAGTGACGAGCTTGATGCAGCGTGGTCATTATTCACTCCATTGCTTAAGGAGATTGAAGAGAAGAAGAGAATCCCTGAGTACTATCCTTATGGGAGTCGTGGTCCAGTCGGTGCTCATTATCTAGCTGCTAAGCATAAGGTTCAATGGGGTGACATGAGTCTTGACCAGTAAAACAGTCAGATCAAAAGACTTGGTCGTGTTGTCATATACCTTTGGTATAGATTTGTGTAGGAATCACGCTTTTTCTACGTCTCTCTTTTCGTTAAACAACTTTGCCTTAGAGCATTTGGCTCTGTACCATTAACAATAGAAAAGCAAGAAGCTCTGTTTGATTCATTTGTTTCTTCTGTAGCTTCTGCGAGTGCTACTGTTTGCTTCATTAGCAAAGCCTAAGTATAGTTTTACTCAACTAAACCTCTCAAGTGATCACAAGGAAGAAACTGAAACCGAACTTATTACAAAGAGAATTGAATCCATTTCACAAAAGAAAGCGTGTAAAAATGTCAAACGCATAATACAACTCCATTGTCACAGGAATTTTGGGGGTTTGGATGATGTTACTTAAGCTTCAGACATTGGAAGTTGACCACAGTCTGCAATGACCACTTTCTTTCTGGGACGGTCGCCTCTGTCAGTCTCTTGTTCCTCTATCAGCCTCACCACATCCATTCCTTCTATAACTTGCCCGAACACCACATGCCTCCCGTCCAACCATGACGTCTGCTCATATTAATTTGATATATCACTCAACTTAGCAACAAAAACTCGGCTGGTTCTTCATTTCAGTGTATACCCAATGTTAACTCTAGGTTGTATAATTGGGTTCTATTTGATATAGAGGGAAGATATATGTAAGTTTTACCTTAACAGTGCAGATGAAGAACTGACTTCCATTTGTATTAGGGCCAGCATTTGCCATACTCACAACTCCTGGTCCGACATGGGACACTGCAGTGTATATTTCTTCACATCATTATTTTCATGAAATTTATAACATAGAAGGTGTGTTACATACTCATGTCAATAAAAATAGAATACAGAAATGGATCAGAGATAACAAGTTTCGATTGCTAGAGAGTGCACCAGAGACAAGGTCGGACTTACAATTGAAATTCTCATCCTTGAATGTCCGGCCATATACACTCTTACCTCCAGTTCCCTGCTCATCAATTAGACTTTAAGTATCACTAAAAATGGAATTCTGCTAGCAGTTACTATAACGACACCTTAGAGTAACTAAGAACGAGACTGAAAACTACATTCTAGGCATTGTTTAAAACAAGATACGGAGTGGCAGCATTCAAGAGGCAGTAATGTGAAGAATGTTTCCTTACAAAAATCAACCAAGTAGATAGATAGAAGGACAAGATGAACCCAAATGAAGCTAACAAAACGCAGCTAGAGAAGCATGGATCTAGAAGAAAAACTCACATTGCCCTTGTCAAAGTCTCCACCCTGAATCATGAAATCTCTGATGACACGGTGGAAAGTTGAACCCTTGTACCCAAATCCCTTCTCACCTGATTGAGCAAAGACGATCAAACCTTCACAACACTGACACTCAAAAAAAAACTTGTGCAAAAAGAAAGGAACAAACCTGTGCATAGAGCACGGAAGTTCTCAACAGTTTGGGGAACATCATCACCAAACAAACCAATAACAATCCTCCCAGCTAATTTCCCAACTGGGTTCCCAACACTTATATCAAAATACACCTTGTGCGTTATCTTCGATTGCGGCTCAGCTAAAGGCTATAAAATACAATACCAAAAAAAAAACAGAAAATCAAATCCAAAGGTCATAGCTTTACGCAAATCTAGTGAAAACCCTAGAGTAATGAGCTCAAATTCGATTCCAAGTCAGTCTCTTTCTAATCAAATGACACATTTCTAAAGACCAACCTCAGCACTGGATTGAACCGAGAAGCAGCGGCGGTTTCTTCTGGTGGAAGAAGATAGGAGCGATGCGGAGGTTAAAGACGGGAACTTTATGGAGTCGAAGGTGGTAGACTTGGTGCTCAATCGGAAAGAGGTGGAAGAGAGAGCGGAGGTGGTGATCGGAGAAAGTCTTCGTGGAGCAGCTGAGAACGACCTCGGATTTGACTGAGCATGATACAATAAAGATAAAGCATGAGAGAGGAATGATAATAAATAATAAAAATGGAAAGAAAGAGAAAGGGGAAGGGGAACGTACCAGAGTCATCGAGAAGGTCGCCATGTGATTGGGAGGGAGAGCTCAAAACCTCCTCTTGCTCAACTGTTTCGGTATTAGGCTATTAGCTGATAAGTGAATGAGGCAGAAGAGAATCAATCTGTTTAATAAAATATTATAGTCCACATAAATAAGTGTTGGGCCACTGTCTGCTTACGTGGACTCTAATCATGAGTGGCCCAGTCTCAGCCCAAAAGGCAAAACCTCAACAGCACAAAAAGGGAAGGATACATGTGCAATGCACGTGAGAAATAATAACTTTATCGATATATAGGTAAGAGCTTTCTTCGTTGAGAAGACAGAGACAATGACGATGATATGCGATCTTCCAAACGATATGGAATCAGAGATACTCTCTAGGGTTCCGGCCAAATCTCTATGGAGATTAAAAACGACTTGCAAACGTTGGTACGCTCTATTTAGAGATCCGGAGTTCGTGGTGAAGAACAAGAAGTTAGGTAGAGCCGTAAGAGAGTCGATTTTACTGACCAATCATGGTGACGTTTTTTCAGTCGCTGGAGATCTCCACAACACCGGGGTCAATACACCTATCAAGGTCTCCGGTAAACTTACAAGTCTAATGGGTTCAAAAGATTTGGACATCGCCGAGATATTTCACTGCGATGGTTTGATTTTATGCTCTTCATTAAAAAGCCCTAGACTTGTGGTTTGGAACCCATGCACTGGCCAAACGAGGAATATCGAAGCAAGTACTTGTTTCGAGACTAATAAAACCTATGCTCTAGGATACAGCAGATTTTCTTCTTCTTCTTCTGGCCGTAGCTACAAAATCTTGAGGTGTTTCAATTATCGAAACGACGAGGAAGTCCGGGTTCCTCAGTGTGAGATCTATGAGCTTAGATCAGAAGATTCTTGGAGGGTTCTTGACTCCTTGCCTTTTGACTACATCATGTTTCGCCATGGCGTATCTTTGAAAGGAGACGCTTATTGGGTTGCTAGAGATGAAGAAAGTGGTTATTTTATGATGAAGTTTGATTTCACGGCAGAGAGATTTGTGCGTCTCCCTCTTCTGTTTCAGAGTTTGTGTCCGTATGATCAGGTGGTTCTTTCAGTTGTTAGGGATGAAAAGCTCTCGGTGATACAAATCTATGACAAGTCAGATGACAGGTCATATGTCAGATCATGTTGTGCGATGAGAATATGGGTGAGCAACAAAATTGATGAGGATGCTAATAATGACTTGTCGTGGAGAAGCGACTTGGTTTTGGAAGTGGATTGTGATACCTATAACATGTTTTTCAAGAGCTTCTTGTTGGACGAGGAGAATAAAGTGGCAGTGCTGTGTTGTAATATATATTTAGTGGGAGATGATTATACGACCATAGTCTACACTATTGGAGAGGGCATGCTTAAACGAGTTTATATTGGTACTATAAAGGCATCCAATCCCAACTCGTCACTTGTCATCACTTATGTTCCAAGCTTGGTTCGCATTTAGAAAAGAGGGCTGGGAAATGGAGGGTAGCCCTTAATTGAATTACTTCTTTTTTTAGGTGTTGGTGATGTTCTTCTGGTTTGTATCTACTCGGCTGATGCTTGATAATGGTTTTCTTGTTAATCAAGTAATTTTGAGAGTTCAACTATACAACCAAATCAAAAGGATGCCATCCATTAGTGAAACAAAACCAATTTCGGCTGGTCGAGAAGATTTTGACAATGGTGTTTTTTGCTACAAATACTTTTAGAAAAATATCTGTAAAAAATACAGGGTACTTGCAACCTATTATCAACGTCTTATTACCCTATTACTTTTATCCAAGTAATTTTCAGAGCTCAACTAGACAACCAAATCAAAAGGATGATGTCATCCATTAGTGAAACAAAACCAATTTTGGCTGGTCGAGAGATTTTGACAATGGTGCAGAACTGCAAAGGGTGTTTCAATTTTGCTACAAATACTTATAGAAAAATATCTTAAAAAATACAGTTATAAAGATCGGCAATTATTTACTCTCAAACTCAAACCAATTCTTTATCTTCTGTAAAGTAAATCAAACACACACATTAATAAGTTAACATGTGTTTTCCTTTCCGAACTTAGTGCCAGGTATCATAAGAATTTGCTTAAAGGGTCCATTGCTTTCTTGGGATCCAAGTCTACAAATCACGCATTGATATTAAGTTACTTAGCTCCACTCTTAGGAAGCTTTGAAATATTGATAAAGCCACATTTGTATACATATCTCGTCTCTATATACAACCTCTGAAGCTTGTATGTGGTTTCAATTTTTTGCTACAATACATATAGAAAAATATCTTTAAAAAATATAGTTATAATTAAAGATCGGCAATTATTTACTCTCAAACTCAAACCAATTCTTTATCTTCTGTAAAGTAAATCAAACACACAAATTAATAAGTTAACATATGTTTTCCTTTCTGAACTTAATGCCAGGTATCAGAAGAATTTGCTTAAATGGTCCATTGCTTTCTTGGGATCCAAGTCTACAAATCACGCATGGATATCAAGTTATGTAACTCCACTCTTAGGAAGCTTTGAAGTATTGATAAAGCCACATTTGTATACATATCTTGTCTCTATATACACTGAAGCTTGTACGTAGCTTCATTAAAGCCAAGTTTCTCCAGCATCACTAAACATTGTAATTGCTATAGTTTCAAAAAAAAAAAATTATTGCTATAAGAATACAGATTAGTACTATGGTATTACACAGAATACCGCAAGATTAACTTTCATATGTCGAAATCATCATCATCAATTAAACATACTTGAATATTTGGAAGATAGTTGTTCCATGAACTCTAGATAATTCTAAACAATTTTCGTTCACAGCCAATTGGAACATGAATTTAAAACATAAGTCGTCAACAATAGAAAAAAACCCAAACTTTTAAAAGAAATAAAAACAGTAAGTAAGAAAGTAACAAAAAGTTCCATGGTAGTCTCAGATCAAGAAACGGTTCTATAAACATGAAACGTAATGAAAAATAATCATAGAAGAAAAATAAGAAGCACCAAAAGAAACCAGACCATATATGTAACACACTCATAGTTTTTTTTTCAAGTCCTCTTACGTGCCATAGAAGGTGGATTCCCATCAAACAAGTCATCAATGTAAGTCTCAATATCCTCAGGCTGATACTTAACATACTTATCCGAATGCCTCCCTGAGTCAATATGCTGCTTATACCTCCCAAAGAAAGACCTATAAGCCGGAATCACCAACGCAGCGATCGAAACCCTCAGCTCCGATTGCATCTGCTCATCACTCACGATCCAAGTACTCTGCGTCTTGTGAATCTCATCGAACATAGTGTTGAACACCTTGAACCTCTCTTTCAAAACCGGCTTCGACACTTTCCCATTCACCTGGATCC
>OVBX01000008.1:77216-108747 GCA_900406325.1 Erucastrum elatum | reverse complement strand
CAAATATCTAATTATTTTTCGGATATCCGTTTTTTCGAATATCCGTATTTATCCGAAACAAAGCAAATACAAAAATTAATTATCCGTAATATACGAAACAAATCACATACCTCTAAAAATTCAGATATCCGATCCGTACCTAGGCATAGCCAGAATTACCATTGGCGCGGCAGAATCATACAAGAAATGAAACTCGAACTTCTTATAACATTCTTTGGATTTTGTTGTCGTGTCAAATATTATATTATGGCACCTCGTATCATGGCATTGAAATACAAAACGCTTTTATTATTATTTTTTTTTTCAAAACGCAACAATCCAAAACTATTACACTTTGCATGCATTTTCTTTTGTTTTGTCTCGTATAATTACAATCAAAATGCAATTGATTAACAATGTGATTAACAATCTAATGGCGGGCGGAGAACCAACACAAGGATTAGTCTCTATCAACGATAGATCTGACGAATAATTCGGTCTTTATCATTTATCACTATGATACTACCGTTAAACCAAGTTCATGTTCATATAGCATGTATGATGCATGCACTTGGGAAAAATGATCTTTATAGGTGAATAATATCACGATCACTCAAAATGATATTCGTTGGTTTTGTTTTTATATGCAATTCTAGAAGATCATGATTCACTACGGTTACAAGTTACAACCTACAAGTGGCAAATTTTGTTGTTTGATAAGATAAGTTTTTTTGTTTGTCAAATATATGACTACAAAATGGTATTTTAGTTTTGTCATTTTGTTTCACATTGTTAACGGCAACCTTATCTTATAAAAAATGGTTACTATACATAACCATTGAAAATGGAAACAACTTCACTCAATCCACTACTTGACTAAATGATAGACACTAAAATAACAAAAGATCCAAAGAAAGACAAGTGATCATTAACGGGTTAAAAACTAACATCATCCTTAATGAATTTAAGACAGGCCATTGACTGGAACTCTTGTTCACCCTAATATCAAAAATTATACCACCTTTACTGCTACAATCCTCATCAAAACAGTATGTGTAAGGATGATGCAAAAGCTTATCCTCTCACGGTAATACAAACCATTTTTTTTAATCAGTTTTCTTACTCTATTATGCAAGAGTTTCCTAGACACGGTGATGCAAAAGCTTAATGTCCATAATGGTGGAGAAGTTGAAGCAATCGATAATCCTCTTCAAACAATCAAATCTCCACTGATTTCCTAATTTCTCTTATTCCTCCGTCAAAGATATATGAGAAGACAATATGGCTTTGAATGTGCCATATGTTTGTTAGACTTATGCAAATCGAGCGTACGAAAAAGATGTTAGCGTCTCAGTACACAAAATATGCATATCGCTACATCAAAGATAGATTGGAACGAGATTGTTGGTCTTGTTTGCATTTTAATTTCACATTTGGTGTAATGGGTCCAACACATTTTGCCATCTCTCTTTTTATGAGAAAGTAATATATGATAATGTAGGCTTTTTAGTTGCATTGTCATATGTTTTGCATTGATCCTTCTATATATAACTATGGCGTACTTAAACTATTTTTTTCTTTATCCCAAGTGTTCGATGCCCAAGAACTCTGCCCATTAAGCTTGACCCAAAGATTCAATCTAACTTATTAGATCAAGTTGATTTTAGGGTAAACATGAGAGGAGATCCGGATATAAAGAGAGGAGAGGAGGCGAGGTATTAGGAAAGGCATTGAAAAACACTAGACTGGTGGTGCAAGGTAGGATTTTCTCTATTTAAATTTAATTTCACTTACTGAAAGAGTTATTCTGATGCACTCTCGTGGAATGCTATCTCATTTTCTCTAAATTATTCATACACCATTGTGTAATTTTTTTTGATTGGTCAATAAAACCGTCGACCCTATAGTTTTATATATGATAGTTCCTCTTGGGAAAATAGACCATTGACCCTATAGTTTTCTATTTCAAAAGATTATCATGATATCTTTTCTTTTTCATTTGTCTAGATATTTACTTCAACGCTAGTGTTGGAATATGGCCTTAAACTTGTATGTAGAATAAGTTCTGTTACTCAAAGACTCTGTCGGACCAAAAAAGTTTTTATTTTTTCGATAAGGGAGGAATTAAAAACGTTACACGGGACCGAATTGGTTTACTATATTTGATACAATTTGGGATGGTTTAATGTCCGGTCATTGTAAAACCCTGTGATATAAAGGATGAGAAACATAGTCCGTTAGAGGAGAATGCCAGCTTTCAAGAGAAAAAAACAGTCTTAGGGGAGCGTGCTGATTGCCACCATTGATGTTGTTTTTGATTCATTTGCAAATTCGCCAGAGAGATATTCTTCCTTCTATTGAACTGCTGGACCAGGTTTAGTTCTAGTGATTAGTTTTTCATGTCGGAGGACTCTGAGTGAACCATTGTATTATCATTATGCATTCTGTTTCTTGTCTCTCCCATATGCTTATTCCATTTTTCAAATGGTTCTCTTCTCAAGAAAGTTAAGAGAGAAAGTAAATCTCACCTTCCCCACCAATTGCTCTCCAACACAATGTCCCATGATAATAAATACTATACCGTATGGATTAAACAATTTTGTTGAAATTTTCAAATAACATTTAATTAAAAAGAGACAAATAAACTATAGAAACGAGCGAATATAAAGGCAGGGAATCTCATTACTTATTTTGTTCTTCCAGATGCATGTATGCACCTAACCAAACCAAATTTACAACCAAAACTGATTTTGTTTTATTCCCCCTTTACCCCTTCAAATCCCTATATTTACCCTTCTACCCTTTTGCATCACACAAATATACAAAGCACACTACATATTCACAGAATTACCATTAGTAGGACAAAATCTATATGGCCTTTTCTTCACCTAACACAACGGAAGACCATTTCTTGGTAGGTATATAAAAAGATAAGAGACAAAAGCTTCCGTCTTGGCTAAAACCTTTGTGTGTCAAGAAACTGGCAATGAGCTTCTGCATTGGCTTTTAACACTTATGCTTCTTCTTCTTCTTTATTTTATCCCATTGGAGACCGGTGAGGGATTCCCTTTCTTCGCTTGGCGATTCTGCAATGACTAGATGCAGCAAGTGGAGGTGTTGATGGGCTGAAACTATGAATGTTCTTCCCGATTCCAATGCTGCTACTTGAATCATCTGATTCTACCACAAGGTTCTTCCTTCCCTTTTCAAATCCTCTAGATGATCCAGCAATCTTGGTTTCATTTCCCAAAACACACATAAAAAAGTGAAGTTTATCAGAGAATGATTATGAGAAAGAGCTGCTACAAGAATTGTACAAAAGACAAATCTGACCCATATCAAAAGTTTTGTTCTTTTCCTTAGACAAGACTAAACAAACTAATACTTGGAAACGTTAGGTGAAACTGTAAAGAATAAAAACAAAATTTGAAGATGACCCATTTCAAAAAGTTTTCATCTTTTCACTCAAAAAGGTAATGAAATGGTAGGTGAAACTGTTGAAATGTTACTCAGAAGTTTCTTGATTTAGAAACAAATGTGTACCCAATACCAAAAGTTTCTTCCTTTTGACTTTAACACAAATGAAAAAGATAAATGTACCTTGCAGCCGAGAGAGCAGAAGCGGAAGCTATCATCGACGAGGCTACGATAGCAAACCTTGCAGGTATTGGTCACGCCTTTCCCTGGCCTAGGTTGAGGCCTCTCGTTCAAGAAGATGACTTTAGCACTATTGATCACATATGTTTGGATCCCGATTATATCAATATGCTTTTGTATCTCATTCACCCTTATAACATCATGATATGAAGATCTCCTTATCTGTAGGAAAAATTAAAAATCTCAGCAAGGAAAAAAACATTTTGTGAATTTAATTTGAATTATCGCAAAAACGTACCTGAATAGTGTGATGATCCTTGTGGTGGGCAAGACAGAGAGGGCAAAGCGGACCGTTGGTACAGTCTAGGCAGTACATATTGCATTCACTCTTGTGAGAGTCTACATGAAACTTGCAGTGACCAAAGAACTTCTCTTGAAGCAGAGGTTTCAGCCATGGCGGCTGTCTGTTATCTTCCTCCTCTGGTCCACCAGCTCCCTACACACAAATACCAATATTCAATTTTGTTGATTTATTTCAAAAAATTACATAACTGTATGCTTTAATATTTAAACATATCTCTGTTTTCAATATACCTCTTAAACAGAGCATTTAACTGATGAACCATTTTTTCTTTATCAAAAAAAAAACTGATGAACCATTTTACAGTTTAGTTTTTTCTTTGAAGGGGTTACTTTTAGCCATTTTCAAATAAAATTCACAAAACCCAGACAAAATATTCAAATAAATGAGAAACTAAACCTAAAAAGACAAAACATTGCACATTTGGAGAACAGGGGAGAAGTTAAACACGAGGTGACAATAGAAAACTGTAAAGAGTGTTTTGTTTAAAAGTACCATGATTCTTCTGTTCTTAGGCTTGATTTCTCGGATGGTATTGTCTTGATCCTCGATCGCCATTTTCGTTAAGAATCTTGTCTTGTTCGAGTAAAGATTCGAACTTTTTCTGTAGAGAGAGAGAGAACGAAAGTGAGGAGTTTTGTTTCAGAGAAGGTTTAGAGAGCGAAGAATAAGGAAGGAGAGAAGACAGTTCTCTCTCTTATCTTAGCAAAGTCGACCAACCAAACCTCCCTTCGCCTTTCCTTCTGTTTTCCAATTTTGTATTTTTTTTTTAAAGAAAAGCTAATATATGATAATTGCTTTTAAATTATGCCAATTTTTGAGGAAAAGTATTTTCCCATATCTTTTTGAGATATTCTATTGAACAAAAAAATATTACTAAGCATATCTTACAATGAGATATACAACTAAGATTTCAAGTTCTATATAATTATTAGAGAATATTTTGGTTGTAGTGATCATTTTCAGAGAACACTGTATTTTAAAATATATGTTTTTCGTACTTTGTTATGTATTTTTATATTTTTGAAATATGTTTGTCATAATATGGAAAATTATCTTCATATATATTTAATATTCCTTTCCGTTACATATAAAGCCTTACAGCACATCATTATTGTTGGTTATACATTAAGCATTTATGTATGAACTAAGAAATTTCCTTTCGTTATTCATATGGACTTTTATAAAAAAAAAACAAAAATTGGGAAAGTTAGTTTTTCGTGTTAAATATTATATTAGCCAAGTGGAGAAAGGTATAACTCCATTATTGTAGCTTGACATCTCATCTCTATCCTTTACAATCCCATTATACTTTAGTGTTTTTCTAAATCCCATATTTTTCTTTCTCCTTCCATCTGGTGGTCTCTCGCATTTGCATTTTTTTTAAAAAAACTTTTTTAAATAACTTAATATAAAATATGTCCTTTTTTGTGCAACTTAATATAAAATATGTCCAAAGACGATGAAAAAAGAATAAAAACTATGTGTAGTGTTGACAAAAAAAAAGAATATATGTGTAGTATATTTTTACATTTAAGTGTTTAATTTGCTTAATCAATTAATCCAGATCAATATACAACCAGTTAACAAAAACTCTTTTTGTGAATATTTTTAATATAACATCAGTGATATATTCATTGTGATCCGAAATATAGTCAAATAGCATAACAGTAGGGGAAAAACAGAGTTTATAAGATAACAAAAATTAGTTTACAAAAAAAAGAAATTAATAATCATTTCGCAGTTACGTTATATTTAAATTAGTGTATGTGCATAAGAATGAGTTGGAACGAGTGTGAATCGCACTTTACTTCGCTGTTATATTATTGGTGTTTTGTGTATATAAAAGAAGATGGATTATATAATTAGATTCCATTCGTATAGCTTTTGTAGCGAGCAATAAGCGGCTCATCAATTGGACATATCAACCTAATGCATGTGTACTTGTTTATAGCATTTTAATATGGTTAATTTATAAAGAGGAGATTAATGCAGAAATTTAGGTCAAAAGATGAGCGATTATATAATAACACACTCGTTTGTTTAGTAGTGCTTTCGTTTGGTTGTTGTTCCCTTTTAATTAGGTACATAAACATGGCAAAGTCACTACTAACTATTCCAGTATACATCACTTGAAGAGGAAATCCTATTTTGATTATAACAAAATCATATAAATACATACCTATTTTGTTTTTATATACCAAAAATTGTTTTGAATCGTTGTCATGCCTCGTCTGATGTGAAAGCACAGTGTTTTGATAAATCAATATGTTCCCTAAACGTAAAATCATAATAGAATCAACTCTGACGAACAAGTTTCTCTTCTTACATATTGAACTAACCACAATTTTTCGCTCTACTAAAACTTCAATAGGTAAAACCTAGAACTATTTATATAAACTGGTGAATTCTTATTATTGTTATAAGATTCACTCATTTCGCTTTAAACTAGACCACCATCTTTCATGCGGATATATAATTTGTTGGACCGATGATAAATCATTGTTGCAACCTCATGAATCATGATACCTCATACATGTAGTCTCTGACTAACAAAGACTATAATGTAGTATGCTAGTATATAATAAGAAAAGACGACAAGGAAATAAAGTAAAGGAAACATATAATATGCATTGCATGATTTGCATCGATGCCATATGATAATAACAGCTTTTATTCATTTGTCATGCATGAGATGGAGCCATGGAGGGAGATGCCAATTTTTTTTTTCAAAAGAGAAGTTTGAAAAATGAAACTATTTAGTAAGAGCGATAATTTTTCATTGATGGATTATCTTCTTGTGATATGTGGGATAAAACAAATGCAGTCAGTCATTCAGAAAAAAAAAACGTATGCAGTCATTTTAAATTTTAAATAAGGAGAACGCAGACTTTTTTTTTGTAAACAGTAAGAACGCAGACATACGTTTTGTTGTTCACTGACTTTGAAAAAGACCGCACGCCACTTGACTTTCACATTTTGGACAGTCCAAGTTCACTTTTTTTTTTCATAATTATTTTGTGTGTCTTTAAATACTTGTTTTTGATGATACATATTCTATTTATAGTTTTTCAATTTATATTCGTAAGTATTATTTCCCAGTACACACATAATTTCAACACAAAGTGAACTCTGATATAAATGAATTATTTTAAACTTTTTATTTATATATGAAAGATTAATGTTTTACAATTTAATTAATGTGTTTTGTTTTAATTCTTAATTATAATTTAAATACAAAATATGATTGGTGTAATATATATTATAGATGAAAAACAGTAATCAAATGTAAATATCTATATATAAAATCTAATATGTGTGAAAAATTTAATTTAGAACACAAAACAAAATTTCTAACGACTTTAAAACATCAATACATATAGTATACATTGATGAGGAAATAAATATCATTAAATGCATTCTTGATAATAAAAAGCAATTTATGGATTAGTCAATATTACATCACCTATAAAAAAACATCAATTAACATTATGCATGTACATTTCCGTGTTATTTTTTTAAACAGGAATCGCTTAAAACATTTTCAAAACATATAAACACGAGTGTTTTTTGACATTAAAANGGGGGGGGGGGGGGGGGGGGGGGTGATATAGTCAAAATTGAAGCACTTCGACACGGCACGCCATATCTGACCTGATCCTATGTGTGCTCGCTCCTTATCCTCCACCCCCTTTTTTGGTTAGGTTTCTAGAGGAAAATTGTATTGTTAACCAAAATACAAACGAAAGAAAATGTAGATTCGGAAGAAGACTCAAATTAAAAGAAGATAAAAAGCAGAGAAAAATCATAGTCCAAATAATCTCCAAGACTTAACACTGTGCCTACTGTATTTAAGTTACTAATTTCATTTCAGTTGAATTATTGGTTAATCAAGTGCTTTGAAAATGACCGGAACCAAACCGACCGGCTTTCACCTCACTAACAAATTGATGTCTACTGTCCTCTGGTCTGGCCATTTGGTATTTCAAGTTTGGAATTAGAACTTAAAAAAAGTCACTGACAAGCTTTTTTTTAATCAGTAAACCAAGTCAAATCAACCGGAAGTTCCAAAACCAGCTACTATGCACAAAGTCGAAACGATTAAAGTATAATTTAATCTAAGAAGTTTCTTAAGAAGTTTCTTAGCTAATTAAGCGATCAAGAAAGCTGACAATTTCATGATGTTTTTATTTTTTTTTGTGCAGAAACAGATGTAGACATAGCTTCGTCCAACTCTCTATCACGAGGTGGAGGTTTCTTCATGAGGCTTATTAGTAATGGTTGCTTGCAAGGTTCTTCTTCTTCTTGGTTCTTTTTAGCTTCCACTTGTTCGAGTTGAATTCGGAAATTTCCTTCTGCAAAATTATCACACACATAGACCAAGTAAGTACTCAACTCCATGAGTTCAACATTAATATAAGACAACCATAAATAACAGCTGAAAAGAATGGTAGGTACCCGGCTGTTTTGGTGACGAGTTTATCAAACAAGGAGAAAAACCAACACCGCTTTTAGATCTTTCAATGGCCCAACAAGAATCTGCTTCTTTCTCAGTGCATGAGTTGTTAGAATCATCATCAGGATCATGCTGGTCCAAAAGCACTTCCCTGGAAGAATCCTCATCACTAGACTCTTCTTCCGATTGAGAGAACACATCTTCCTCTGGCTCGTTGGAGTGGAAAACACAATTCTCTTCTTTTGTGATATTTAATAGGTCAGATAACCCCGCTGAACCACATCCCTTTTTGGATACATTCTCAGAACTGATTTCAGATGAACACTCTTCGTTGGTAGGATCAGAGAGAGACTTTTGCGAAGAAGATTCTGAGCTACTATCTTTGTGGCTCATTGGATATAACTTTTCAATGGCTGTTGAAAACCATGAAGTCCCTTCTCTTGCATAGAAGAGAATATATGAATTATGTGATAACACACAATCTTCGTCGACTCTAGTGACCTACCATGTCAAAGTCACAACAAGGACATGTTATTTTATTAAAAAAAACTTAATTAGATCAATCAATCAAAGTTACTAGCTAGATGTATCACCTGATTGTCATTAAACTTATGCCATATCTTTGGGGCTGACCTCACATAAGAAGAGTAATGACCATAAGCTAGTGACCCAAAATGCTTCACAAGAGCATAAAGATCATATTTTGTAGCAACCTGAAAACATAAATAAATGTGCTATCTTAGATTAATTACAAATAACTCTTTTAAGTACTTAAAAGGTGATGAGAGATATATAGTTTGACATACTTGGTCATTGCTCATATATGGTTGCAAGTCTAACTCCAATGGAAACTCAACATTATTGAAGTTCTTCTCCATGAAATATCCATTATTCTTGAATCTCTTCAAGTGGAATGTGATAACCTGTGGCAGATTATGTAGCAAGAGTTGCTTCTCCTTTGAAACCTTTTCATCACAGTTATCACACGTCATTTGCTCTTCAAGTTTTTCCACACGCGTAAAGGAATCTAGTGCACTTTGAAGGTTATCAACATCTTCAATTTCCAAACTCAACCCAAGAGAATCTTCAAATGTCTCGGAAACATAATCGCAGTTGCAGCAACGAAGCTGATACATGTTTCAAAATATCTAACACATCGGAATAAAATTTGCTTGAAAAAGTGTATGGTAAGAGTTAACTTCTTACCTCACTGACGAGACGACCACCAAAGATATGTTGAACAAAGTTCACATCATTTCTTCGATTCAAACAACATATCTCCAACTTATTCAAAAACGCATGTAGAAACTCATGTGCGTCTTCTTGTTGGTAACACCGGAAGTCAGGTGAAAAATCTGCATGTGGTAGTAGTTTAATACTTAAATTCAGAGAAATATATACAAAAAAGAGAGAAAAAATATTATGACACCAGTTTTTGATTGTGAATGATACATACAGTTGAGATTTTCAAAGAAACAGTACGGAGATAATGAAAATTCTGAAGTGGTCGTCAGTGCATAACTGATGTGATATCGAAAAGCCCTAATCACACAGAACCTCTGGTTGCCTAATATAAGATCAAGTACAAGGTAATGTCAAAAAAATAAAAATTTAAAAGCCACATTGTGAGAGAGAGAGTCTTACAGTTACAAGGATCTTGATAATTGTATGAGTAGATGTTGTCGATAAGAGGCACGGTGTGAGTGAAACATTGCAAGACTGAGTTAATGAAACAGCTGTTGCCTAGGTTCGAAAGTCCAACACCCTATATATACCGACATTGATGTCAAACTATAATCAGACAAAACACTAAAACTGAAACAAAATAAAAAAGTTCAGAGAAGACATACAACACGAGTGGATTCCACGATCTTTGGAGGTTTTTGTCTGAATCTCCTCCTCAACGGTTGGTTATCTGAGTCATCATCAGTATCGGATCCAGATGAAACATCGGGAGACCGTTGTTGGCGATTATCTGGAGATTCAGACAAACAAATGACCAGGTCTGTATTAATGCTCTTAGAGTGGTTTCTAGGCTTGGTTATGACTTGAGCATCACTGCACTCGCCGTGCTCAATACGTAACGGAGAAGGCGCGATCAGGGTTTCGTCCAACGGAGCGGAAGCAGGCTCATCTGAGTTTCGAGGCGGAAGTGAGACCTCCTCCGTCGAGCACGAGACCTGACTATTACCAATCGACTCGTCTAGGGTTTCGACGGGGTTTGGTACTAACGGCGAACGAGGTAAGATAGATGAAGAGAACTCGGAATCAGCCACCAGCATCGTATTCAGACAAAACCCTAAGATTGAAAATTAGGGTTTCGTCAAGCGGGTAGGCGAGAAGTCGAGAACACTGATTTGGAGAAAGATCGTAAGCGAAGATGAGAAGAAGTTTTAGGAGAGGGTTTGAGTGGAGAGGGGAAATCGAGACGCCATCCTTTTATCTCTAAAGTATAAGAGATATGTCGAACATCTGATAGAGATGCTTCTTATATACGGTACATTTGTTTGAGGTCGGTGGTGGCCACACGTTTAGATTTTGACTCTAGGCAACTCCACCATAAACTGAATAATTTATCCGTAATATGCTAATGTCTACATGTAAAAACATTTATATTTAAAAGCACCCTTGATTTTTAATATTTTGAAATTACAGATTTTATAAAAGGATAAAGGAATTTAAATTTCATTTTTAATATCTTCAAATTACAGATTATTACAAGGATAAATAAATTGAAATTTCAATTATAACACACTCAAGTGACTCAACCATAAATTTTAAAACCAATTGGTAAGATAAAAATGAAAAGTAATTAGTATCCTCCCCCTTCTTTAAAAAAATAGTATCGTTGATTCATATATATGTATCCTCCCACAATTGCAAAATCAGAATCAACATCAATTTTTTTCCTTCAAGATTTGATTAATTTTCTCAGTACTATGCTACTATCAGCAAATCTAGTATTCATGCATGCTACATGATAGTTGTTTTCGTTTCATTTTAGTTTTTGTTTTAGATTTATGTACACAGATTAATAAAATATTTTATTTTATACATTTTCAAATTTAAAAAAACATTATATATATACATCTAATCATATTTTAATCAATAAAAATTATTAGAATACTATAGTTAATAAATTTTGTATTGAAAAATTTAATCGATATTTATTTTAAAACATAAATTTTATTATACAACGACGGTTAATCTGAAACAGATATACTATAAAATAACTTCCAATATGTTTGTATAGCTTAACATTTTAAAAAATAAAAAGGTTTTGCTGAAAAACATTTTTAATTTTTTTAAGTATAGAGTTGTGGTTCATTATGGGGAATGGAGAGTGAGAGGCTTCTCCGTTCTACGAAGGGAAAACAATTTTACTAATATTTTTAAAATGAGAAATTTCGTTAAAATTCATGATATATACAATAAATTAGCATTTGACAATTTATATATTAAAATTATGAAGTTTATAAATAAGTTTTAACAACTTTTAGTTGTGCCAAATCGTGAACATATATCACTACAAATCTTGCAGAATCATAAAAGCTATCAGTATTCTGATTATTAAGAACATGTGTGCCGTAGCAATTGAATTCGATGAGAACTGCCTTTTTCTGCAAACAAACAAGCATTCTGTCATATCTAATACTATTCCATATAGCTTGATATCATCACTAAGTCACAAAAAAAAGCTCTCTGGAAACAGAGAAACCTTGGAGACAATTCCTCTCATACCCCTATATCTGATAACACAATTTCAAAAGGACATTTTTTTTCTTTTAATTTTATATGTGAAACGAGAAATCATAAAATTAAACTGAAAACATGAAAATTTGTTATTTGATTTATAGAATTTGATAAAAATGTTTCAAAAATTCAAAAAACGTTTTTTCAATATTTTCGAAAAAATCATTAAAACATGATTAAAAACGATTTTAAAATATTTTTTTTCGAATTTGAAAGGTATAGAATTTAAATACTTACCCTTGGGTTCACTAATCCAAAGGGGGGAGGGTTAGGATTTAGTTTTGATAACTAGAAAGAATTTAATTTGAGTATTTGGGTTTTGATAAAAAAAGAATTATGAAATAGGGGCATATGAGACTTTAAGAGGGTATAGGAGATTTGACATTATAAAAAGGGGGCACGAGAGACGTTGACTCGAAACCTTGAACTTCATTTGAAGTTTCTGAATAAAAAAAACATGAGAGACCTCTTCTTCTTACATCATTCTGTCCTGAAGATACCAGAGGCCAAAGTTCCAAGCTTCTTCTTCGTCTCGCCTGCTATTTTCACTGTCGACGAGAGATCTTGTTGTGCCTGATCAAATAGTCATCAAAAAGGTTATAATCTAAAGAAGAAGAAGGCAAGAGCTTCTGGAGCATAAATCTTTTTAGGTGGAAAGAAAGTATGTTAATGAGATCACTAGCAGTTATAACATTGGAATCATCTTGGTCTTGACCGAAAAAATCAGCGCTTGATACAGATGTTCTGCCTTGTCATTTCCCAAAATCACATTAGAATTCAAAAATAATGAAACTGTTTCTATGAAGTTGTGCGGAAAGTAACTCACTGAAAACTTCTGAAGAGTAGCTTTTGATTCAAGATCCGAGTTCTTGTTCTGATGCCCAAAGTACTTGAGCAGAAGAGATGGATTTTGCGTTTGTGAACTTTTTTCTTGCTTCATCAGATTCTTCAACTTAATTCAACTTAAGTAAGAACACAAAAGAAGATTAAGCAGAGGGAGAACTGATTTTACATGGCTAAGAATTTATTAACACCACCACTACTGCTTTTTCCTCGGCGGTAGCAACTAGCAAGTCGTCATTGTACTCAAACCGAGAGGCATATGCTGAACCAAATGAAGATTTTCTTCCATCGTTGTTAGTTGAAGATGCAGCAGGAATAACAGGTGCAACTCATAGAGATTTCCTGTTGACTTCATTGTATGCCAAATTAAGATATCTCAATTTAATTATTCAAAGCTCTAAACAAGAGAGCAGAAACGTTAACGCTACAAGAAACAGCCTGAGACTTACCTTAGTAGTAAACTTCCTTGCCCTAAGACCACTAGTTTTACCTGTTCTTTTAGCACCAAGAGGTTTCTTTAGGAGACAAAACTCTTCCATGAAGTTTACTTAGCTCGGTTTTGCCAGTTTGCCACCGTCTGTTCATCCATGTTGCATAAAGAGCACCTGAGCACGGTTGTTCCCACCAAACATCATTGTCCTAAGCTGCTCAAGTCAACATCCAATCTTGCCTCTCCACTGTGGTGCTAACTAATGATTATGACAGGTTTGAGTGGGTGCCTGGAGGGATACAATCGAAAGCTTACTCAACAAGGGAAGTCTATAATCTTTTGCATATGCACCATCAGAAAGTCCCTTGGTATAAGGAGATCTGATTCACTAATGGAATTCCTCGCTACAAGTTCTTAGCCTGGCTGTTTGTACTAGACAGATGCCCCACGAAAAACAGAATGATTGAATGGGGAATTGATACTGATCCTATCTGTATCCTCTGCGACTCAGATATGGAATCCAGGGACCACCTTTACTACTCTTGCTCTTACTCATGGGACATATGGAATTCAGTTTCTGGTAGATCAGGTTTTACTACGCCTAGAGAATGGAATGATGATAGACTCAAGAAAACCTCTACACCTTTATTGAATAGGAACGATTACAAGATGAACAAGAACTAAGCTTTGAGTTGACTCCGGCTAAGCTCTCATGGCGAGCTTCACCTTCGTCACCGATCTCATGGCGATCGGGTCAAGAGGACTCATGGCGTCACTCAGTTACAATAATCAAAGCATGAACTCCTCTCTTCATCTCTGCTCGTCTCTTATACTTTGACTTCTTTCCTCAGGCTCGTAACAGCAAACCTTCTGAACCAAACCAAGGCTATCCTGACTCTTCTCATTTAACACGTCAGCATCCTCCCTGCCACGTCGACTAAAGCTAATAGAAGTCTATCAATACTCCCCCTTTGAAAACAAGCTTGCCCACAAGCTTGTATAAAAAGAAACCACCCATTCACTAACTGACGTACAGCCTTCCCTGAGATGAAAGCATGGCAAGTCTATATGCCTTGAACAATCAGCTTCAACTTCCTATTCGTTTCTGTTACTCTCGTTTGCCAACCCTTTCAGAAGAACAAGTAAAATCACCCTTACTTCTCCAGCGATGCCAAACAAAAGAAGAGCTTCTCCAATGGCAAAGCACAACATCTAATGGTAGAGCTTGCACTTGCTTCAGTATAGCTTTGTATTTGAACATCTAAGTGTTATAACCCTTCTTCCATTTCTGCTTTTGTTGTATCCAAAATTGCCGCATATATCTCTTGATATGCATCAACAAAACAGCTCTTCTCTCTTTATGTAATTGATGATTCACCACTTCTATCTTCCATAATATGCTTTGTCCTGTCTTTTCTTTCTGTTCCCACACATATTTGTTCATGAGATCAGATTTGCTTGTTGTTGTAAACCACCAAATCAGCACACCCACTATCAACAAGCAAGCATGTACTCTCATGTATACTTCCCTCCTTGAAAACAAGCTTGACCTCAAGCTTGAGCAGAACATAAAGATGGAATCACTCTCAAGAAAATACTCAAATCGCTGCAACGTCAAACACCACCACTGCCAAATAACTGCATAAATCATGTAACAGCTGATGTCGTACATATATATATGTTCCATGATCTCAAGCTGTTCACTACAGTTCCCAAGCAGCTGCAGAAATTTGTATTTCCACCTCCAAGTTTTAACAAATTTCCTCTGTTGGTGGTTACGTGGTACACTTCTCCCTTTAGAATCACTCTGCTCCCCAACAAAATCAAACAATATTTTTAACTGAGATCTCTGAAATCTTTGCCATTTAACGCCTCCCTGTTCCAGCCACCAACGAAGATGGCTCTCGTCCATTTGTGCTAACATTCTCCTGCACAAAACAGACTATGTAGCATCGGTCTCATCAGCCAGCTGGTGCACACAACCTTGCAAATTTGACACTGATTTGAAGTATTTCACTCTCCATTTGTGCTTCACGTGGTATTTCAAAACACCAAGAAGCATCTGTATTACGTACTTTGAATCATGCCTCCTTACCGTAAGAAGCTCTTTCTGTTCCTTGACGTCAGTGACTTGCTTTGAATCCATTTGTAACATGATTCTCATCAGATTCAATGGTTTATACTTGAATTTCCAAGTTTATAAGCACTTCCTCTCTCGCTTCTTACTTGGAACTCGTCGCAACCTCTGACCACACAGCCTAGAGACAGAAGCATTCTCCACACTCTATGCATCAATAATCACAGTTCCACCCATAAATCTCACTGAATCACTCTCTTCCAAAACTGGTGGTGGTGAATATATCTGCTGCACCAGTTGATGCTCTTGCAATGAATCCATGTTCTGTTCAAGTGGAATCAGTGTATCTTGCATAACCAAGACCACTGCTTCTTGTTCAGTCTCTGAACGTGAAGCTTTCTGGAGCATTATTTCTGGTGACAAGCAATTATGAACAAGACAATCACTAGACACCAAACCAGTCTCATGAACAGATTCGTTACTTGAATTCCTTCCGTCAGTCAGCTTCTCTACAACCAGAGAAAAATTCGGAACTGTCTCCAGAGATGAATCTGACTGCTCCACACAAGAATTTGCTGATATCTCACGTTTTACACCAGCTTGACGCCCCATCTCCTGAAGTGACGTAGGCTTAAGCTTCAGGTCAGCCTCCTCTTAAGCAACCCCGGAATTTGAATCATGCCAAACACTATAATTCACAGACACCCCATCAACAGTCGCTAATGCCATCTTCTTCACCTTATCTGGCCCATTTAGAGACATCTCTGCAAATAATATCTCCTCAATGACTTCTGTATTTGATGGCTTTGTAATCTGCATTTCATCCTCCATAACCGAATCAGCGCTCTGCACACTCTCAATGGCTGCAAGATCATTGTCAAAAGGACCACTGAATCTGTCAAGCATTCTCTCTGTGAACTGCTCCAAATTCAAGAACGGCTCACTAATGATCTCCCAGTTAAACCACTGTAACACCGGTCCTTCTAAGCTCAGTGACACCAAATGAAGCTTCTCCTCTTCATTGTAGTTACCAAACCTGAAAAACCTTTCCACCCGAGAAATCCAATCGAACGGTATAGTACCAGAGAACACATGCAATTCAATTTTCCTCAACATCTTATCACCATTCGCAAGAGTATTATGAAGTCCCCGATAACCTTACTGGCTATCCTTCTCAGTATAGTCAGATGTGTTCTTAGATACCTGAATAAGAGACTCAGAAAACAAGGCAACTTCCTCGAGATTTGTTGACGTCTCCTTCAAAATCGCTGCTTCTATTTGCAACTTCATCCTCTCTGGATCATCATCTGCACCAAACTCCGAAATCAACTTAGTCTTCAGCTCTTCCCAACTGTGAATTGGAATACTAGCGATATACACAGCAGCTTCTCCCTCCATAAATCCATCAGCCATATGCAATTTATCCAAATCAGTGAGTCGTTTCCGGAAGAAGTAATCCTCCATCCAAGAGATCCACTGCCTCAATTCAACATACGGAAACACCGGAACCTCTACGATTCCCATGGTTTCGCTTCTCCAGTGGCTAACGCACAAATCCTGACACAAATCACAATTCGACTCTCGTCACGTACCTCGGAAAGATCGACGACGAATTCTCTGATCAATCACTTTGTCAATCACGTAACCACTTGACCGTCGCACCACCGCATTTGATCCTATCCAGTATCACTTCGCAGTGGTTCGATTGAGTTTCGCCGCACCAATGATAGACTCAAGAAAACCTCTACACCTTTATTGAATAGGAACGATTACAAGATGAACAAGAACTAAGCTTTGAGTTGACTCCGGCTAAGCTCTCATGGCGAGCTTCACCTTCGTCACCGATCTCATGGCGATCGGGTCAAGAGGACTCATGGCGTCACTCAGTTACAACAATCAAAGCATGAACTCCTCTCTTCATCTCTGCTCGTCTCTTATACTTCGACGTCTTTCCTCAGGCTCGTAACAGCAAACCTTCTGAACCAAACCAAGGCTATCCTGACTCTTCTCATTAAACACGTCAGCATCCTCCCTGTCACGTCGACTCAAGCTAATAGAAGTCTATCAAATGAAATCCTCGCTGACTTTGAAAAATTGAAGTCTCTGGAGCATAGAAGGCAATTTACTCTTTTGGTTTGGCAAGCATCGATCTATTGTATTTGGGCGGAGTGAAACAGCCGACTTCACAGAAGCAGATTCAGAGCTTCCTCGGCCATTGTCAAAGACATAGATAAACTCATCAAGCTGCAGATTGCTGTCATCCGGTTGGACAAACCACAACTTGCTTCAGAACTATTCCAAGCTTGGCATAGCTGAACTCTTGCCGTGCTTTTCCTCTTTCCACATTGCATTCGGAATAACATGTTAGTCAAGGTCATCGTTACTTCTTTGTCCTCTCTAATTGCTCTCTAATTCTGCTTGAGCAAGCAAGATTAGTTGGGCTCTTCTCTATTTTGTGTTGCTTGCAGTTTCAGGTTCGGTTCTTTGTAAAGCATTTGCCACTAAGCCTCGGTCTTGTAAACCTTTTATTTTTTTATGCAATTTAATAGAAAATATTTTAGCAAAAAAAAAGAATGTGTGGATTTCTGGTCTCCTGATCTTCCTTATAATAAGGCAGAACCCGATGTACGTAAGCACTATATTGATGCATGGTCGGTTACTTTGAACCGATATCCACTTCTATTGTGGTGAAACATGATATCCAGTCACATTCATTATCTTTAAAGAATTTGTGGTGTGGTATGAAACAAGTTCATTTCTTTCAGAAACCAGATCTCAGAGTATGGCGAAACTTTGTTAGCCAGCAATGTAATCATTCTTACTCTATCACTCTCCCCCTCCCTTATAGTGCCTTTTTATTGTTGTCACTAATAAAAATATAAAATTTGCGACAAAACATCGCGACTCTTGTGATACGTTGTCTAACGGAATGATTCTTTTTGATGGGAAAAGGGAACACGATTATACGTGTCTTTTTTGTGTGTGCAATTAGATTTAGAGTTTCTGCAAATTCCTTTGTTCCTCATTTTTTCTTCATTTCAGAATATCCCCATCCTTTCAATTTTAATTTTTAGTGAAATAATAAACGTTGATTTCTTTTAATTGGCGGCGTTCAATAACCAAGTTGGCAATTTGCAAAAATTTAATCAAGTTAGCAACGTTCATAACCAAGTTGGCAACTTCCAAAAATTTAATCAAGTTAGCAACCTGTATCAGCATCGCATCACCTTTGCCACATTTTAGAAATTTAGATGATATTGATTTCCAAAGTATGCAAATAAAGAAAAGAATAAGAACAAAATAGTACAGATAATTTTTATTCTCTTACTCGATACAATGGAATTTGATCGCCATAATTGATCGCCCACAACAAATTCTCTAATAAAATAAGAAATGATAAGATGTGTTAAGTGGGCCACAGGCTGACACTATGGTCAGTCTCGAGTTGGGCTGATTACTAAGCATGTAAGACGGCACAAACTTCTTGAACCTTTCTTGAAAACGGAACGCAATCATATCTTCGTAAAATCATTTTTTGAGAAACTCGTAAAAACATTTACCCATGCCCAAAGGTCGGTCATGGAAATTAAGGGGCTATGTATAGAGATGGCAAACAAACCTTCCCGTCCCGGCCCGCAGCGGGCTAGTTGTTTAGCGGGTCACAACGGTCCTGTTTCGCGCGGACTGCGGTACTCAGAAAGCCTGACCAATCCTGTACCGCAAAACAACATGACGCATCTTCATACTCCCACCTACATTCAAACGGCATACAAACAGTCCAAAGTGCTTAGTGATACAGCTTCATTCAAGATCAAACAATATGCAAACAGAATACAAACAACATACAAAGTGCTTAGGCTTCCTTCAGTTCAAACGAGATCATTGTAATATTGTAACAGAAAGTTTTATGTTAAGTATCATCCAACGTAATAAACCGAAACAGAAAATACCAAATCATAGTAGTCTCTTTCTCGTTGTTCATCGTCACTCCAACAGCTTGAGACATACCATGTTCATACACATAACTTAAACAAAAAATGATCGTTTAATTTTTAAACTTGAAATGCAAAAAAGAATTAAAACTTGCTATTTATTTTCAAACGACATGCATGAAACAACAGATCATGGCAAGACAGCTAGTTCTACCAATTCTAACAAAATATAATAAAACAAAACAGAAATCATAGTACTGAAACAAATCCAAGAAACACCAAATCATAGTAGTGAAACAAATCATAGTATTGAAACTTTAGAAACACCAAATCACAGTACTGAAACATATCATTGTACTGAAACAAATCCAAGAAACTTAAACATGAAATCCCAACTTATAATAAAAAAAAACAGAAAATCCAGTAACATATCAAACTTCTGCAAATTCAGATTCATCCACACTAACAATGGAGTCAACCGATGGTAATGTCTCCTCTTCAATTTTAGGATCAGTTTTATTTTCTGTGAATTTGAAAAATTTTTTGATAATTTTCAGTTGATTAGTAGTAGGATAAAAGAACTATAAAATATTTATAATGTGAGTTATTTACCATTTTCATAAGCCTCATATCCCTTGATCCAGTTCCTGGTACATATCAGAACTTGCACAATTTTAGGGAGTAGACGGCTCCTATATTTGTTAAGAACTCGGGACTTAATACTAAAGGAGGACTCTGAAGCCATTGTTGATATAGGAACGATGAGCAGGTCACATGCCATTGCAGCCAAATCACCATAACAATGCGTGTTAGTTTTCCAGAAATGGAGAATGTCCAAGCTCTCTAAAGTATCAACGACCAAAGGAGGTTCATCAAGATAAGCTTCTAAAGCTGTCTTTCCAGTAGCAGCACCGTTGATTTTACGGAATGCAAAGAATGCTGTAGTTTTGGAAAAAAAAAATTAAACCACAGTTTGTTTGTTTAAAAAAACAGAAAGTTGAAAACTAAAAAAAGACTCACATGGTAGTTCCCAAACAGTCTCTTTGATCCTGCAGAATTGGCATTTTGTGGAACCGTCTCACGTGGCTCTGTAGAAGGTGAGTTTGCCTTGGATTTTTTTGTCGTAAGACTCTAACAAAATACTCAGCTTCTGGTGCAAATTCTTTATCTTTTCATCACGTGTACTCATGTCAAGCTGTCCTAAGCAACACTCAACAATTGAAAGCTTGAAACATGGATCAAAAACTGCTGCCATTGCAAAAAGACAACTAACTTCATCCCAATACTTATCAAACTTCTCTTTCATTGGTGGCACCATTTTTCTGATAATCTCATCCTCGCTGTACTCATTTACTTGAAGCCATTCATGGATCGACCAAACCTGATAGAAATACAAGTTAGATGTGGGGTAATTGGAACCTGACATCAGTTCTGTGATCTCGGCGAAAGGTTCCAGAAATTTGCTTATAATGTGAGCTCGTGTCCATTCCTCAGCTGTATGTCCCACTTTATAACCCCGCCTATCAAATGTCTCCAACTTTAAAAATGATTTACGGTACCTGATGGCTCTTTCAAGCATATAGTAAGTCGAGTTCCACCTCGTCGACACATCCAATATCAGACCCGCGCTTTCAGTTACACCTGCAGCATTCACATATTTTTCAAACAAGTTCTCACGCATTTCCGATGCTAGCACATACTTAACACTCTCTCTTATCTTGTGCAAAGCGCCTCCAATTCAAACCATCTTGCACTATCAGATTAAGTATGTGAGCTGCACATCTGACATGGAAAAACTCGCCCCCACACAACAAATCATCAGTCAGATTCATCTGTGATTTCACAATATCTTGCATCGAGTCATTACTGGTAGCATTATCTAATGTGATACATAACACCTTTTTATCGACATCCCCACTCTTTCAGTGTATCAAGGAGGTGAATCGCAACATTCATACCAGTATGTGGTGGCGGGAGAGCACTGAATGACAAGATCTTGATGTTCAACTTCTAGTTCCGATCAATGTAATGTGCTGTTAGACACATATATCCTTCACGTTTCACTGATGTCCACAAGTCAGACGTGAAGGAGACTCGTCCAGGAAGACTTGCTAATTCCCGTTTCAGTGTATCTCTTTCGCTTTCATACAGTCGATACACATCTGTTTTCGCCGTGTTTCGACATATGTTTTTGACATCAATATTCAAATACTTCCAAGTCTCTCTCACTCTTTCATACTCCACATAAGAGTACGGAAGATCATGCTGGACAATTGTCTCAGATACCAACTGCCTAAACACAATATGATCATACTTCGTGGATACTACTTTCCCCTCGATATTGAGCTGTTGCTGCCTTCCACCATTTCGTGGATAAATCTTACATCTCAGCCTATGCCTTCTCAACCCATTTGTTTCATGCGAGTGAGAATACCATGCATACTCATTCTTGCAATGATTACATACAGCTTTCAAATCTCCACTGCGTTTTTCAATCACTTTGAAATCAGACCAGACATCCGATCTTTGCCTATTCTCCATATCTTCCAAATAGTTTTCAGCCTTATCCAACTCAACTTCTTCCAAATCATCATCAAACTCCGGTATGTCCTCGTGGATCTTGTTCTTCTTCTTCTGCGACTGAACATAATACCCTTTGTTTCGTCACGCCTGACTGGACAAGCCCTGAGGGGATGGCTTTCTTCTCCCTCCACGAATCATGGCTTTCACATGAACATTCTTCTGATTACAAGCCCGCTCAGACGAGCCACTACCACCATCCAGAGTGGATTGCAACATGGGCTTCTGCGTGGCTGTTCCGAAAGTTGTTTTCCTGCGAGGGTTGTTTGGTTGGGTAAGGGGTGTGATTTCAACATCATAATCTTCTTCTGAATCGACAAGACTGAGGACCCTTTTTTCTTTGTTGCTTCTTTCCATCAGTACCATCATCAGCGGCCTGAGCAGCAATAGCATCGGCTGCAGCAAATCTGGCCATGACTTGTTGAGTCTCAAAGTTGACGGTATCTGGTGGCGAGTATGTTGAATCAAAAGTTCACTGCTCTTCTCTGTTGTTCATTGATCCCATTCTCTCTCAAGCTTTTGTTTGGAAGTTTGATGTTTAGAATATTCTAACTTCTAAGTTTTAACCTAAGCCTAACTTACGGCTACGTGAACGTGACTAAGTGGTGGTAGGGTTTTTTTAAATTTGTTATTTTTTAATATTTTTAAATAAATTTTGTAAAAGAAATTGATTTTTATTATTTAAAAAGGCCAAGCATAAACATTCTCAAACGTCGACAAGCAAGACAGCATATTCTCTTACCAATCACTAAATAAGCGAGTTCTCCAATCAATACATCCAGTTCTAAGCAAGACAAGCTGAGGTCCTGAAGCTGCTCTATTGGATTGAAAGGCTGGCAAGCTGATGTCATCACGCCTCCTTGTTCACCATCACTCCAACAGCTCGAGACAAAACATATTCATACTCATGAAGACAAACAAAAAAAATACAAGACAGTGAGACACAGAACACAAAGAAAATAAATAAATTATATACAGTAAGAAGAAGTCATTGTTAACTTATAGACAGCGAGAAGAAGTCATGTCTTAACTTCTAAGAGGAGTAGAAGATGAAGCAGCCGCCTCCTTGTTAACCATCACTCCATAACCTCAACACAGAACACAAACAAAGACAACAAGAGAAGAAGACATATCAGATATTTTGCGGGTCGTGAATTCCTCGGCCCAAACCCGCCCCGCTCCAAGCCCTTTCAAGCCCAGGCCCGCGGTCCAGTACATCATTTGCCATCTTTAGCTATGTACGATTTAGTAAATTAAAATGTTAATAAATTTTAAATTTGGGAGCTTTATACTTATATTATTAACTCTTAATAATTTGGGATCATTTGTCTATACATAAATATACATGTTACACGGTGTCGGTCCAGACTAACGAGATGCCTAAAACAACTAAAAAAATAGTGCTTATAACTAGAACTTTTAAACCATAATCATCTTTAATTTTTTTTTAAAAAAAAATTCTAAAACTTTGATCATAAAACTTAAGACATTAACAATCGTACAATGAAAATAAATATTTGTTTTTTATCAAAAAAATATAAATTATAGAATATAAAATACAAATGATATAACAACATCATTTTTAGTTTGTATTTTACTTTAAGTTTCAGTGTATATCACCTTAAGCAAATTACATATTTTATTTATTTTTTAAAATAGAAAAACATTCAGAAGATAGAAAAATAGTTAAGAATGAAAAATAAATTTACATTGAAAATTAGAAGAGAAGAATGAAAAATATACAATTTTTGTAGTAAACATTAACAAAAAATGAGAATATAACTGTCAATTGCAAAGATAAAAAATAATTATTTTTGTTTTGATTCCCTTATTTATTTTATATCTAGTATCATTTACTATTAATACACATAAAATAAATTTTCAAAAAAAATCAATTTTTATTATTATAATACTTATCAAAACTAAAATTTAGTTGTTTTCTACCTTTGTAACTTTATAATCTATATATTTTAATACATATATAAAAGGAACGTAAATTTGTCAGAAAATATCAAAATATTTATGATAAAATCTTCTAGTTATTGTTATTAGCAAAAAGGAAAGAAATTTAATTAATTTGTCTTTAGTTTGTTTAATTTATCATCCGTAGATAAAAGGAGACTAAAGTTGTAGAAAAACTTTGTTAATTGCTACTTAACTGAATTACATAGATCAACAATTCAAAATCAATGTTTTTTTTCACATATTTTCTAAAATTACAATTTAGATATTTCTATAATCACTTTTACCATATTCATTTTTCTTCATCTTTATATATATTTTTATTGCTTAGTTTGCAAATTTAAAAGGAACTACGTAATAAAAAAACTAATTTGTATGTTTTTTGAGAAAATGCATTCTATTATAAAAAGACTAATTTGTATATTTCAGTATTATTATTGTTAAATAAATATAAAATGATAATAAAATACTTTTGTATCTTCTATAAAAAAATTTAAACACCTATTCAAAATTTTATTTTCTTGGAAGAATTGATTACCTATACTGTATATTAGTTCTCTTAAGAAAAAATATTGCTAAAATTCACTATTATTTTTATTTTGCTTATGGCAAGCGTTCGCACGGCTCTGTAAACATACATAAAAGATAAAGAGAAGACTATGCATACACCCTTTATTTCCAGTAAATGTAGTATTTTAACATTTGACACATGACTCAAAAATTATTATTCTAGTCAGTCTGATTCTAGTGTATACAAAGAAAAACGAAAAGAAAAAACACATGTATAAACAAAAACTTTATTATGTAATTGCAAAACAAAGTTAATTTTGGATACTTTGTACTAATTATTTATATTTTTACATGAACACCAAAAATAGATTAATTTTACTACTCGCTTTTAAAAAGAACAATAATTTTACTAAAGAAAAGCAAAAGAGAAGTAACATCTAATTTAACACGGATAACGTGTACAATGCAACAAAATAAACGTGAAAAATCAACCTACCCAAACGAAGAAAATACACGTGAAAAAATCTATCACGATAACTAACCAAAAAAAAAAAAAAAAATCACGAGAATCCATTTTAATTTATCTCTACATTTTAAGACCTTCCAATTTTATACAACAATTTTAATTGTTTTAGGACACTAAAAAAACTTTTTTGTGAAGAATGAAAGCGTAAATTTGGATTTTAGTGTAGGGTATCACATGTTAAAAAAAAGTTAGACCAGTCCTGCTTTAGTAACTCACCTCGACAGATTTCCTGCGAGATCACGCTTGGCAGCCTGGGGACTTCCCGTCCCATCTTCATTTTGCCTCTGTGATAATGCAGTTGAGGATAGAGATTAACACTTCCTTCCTCTGTGAACATCTTTGGAGTTTGGACCCTCAATCAACATGAGACTTGGATATGGAACTTTCACCTTCCACACTACGCTCTCTCTGCTTGGTTAGGATCAAAGGACTCAAATTCTACAACTCTTCGCTGTCCTGTTGTTCAAGCCACCATTTACCACATCTGGTTTGAACGCAATTCACAATTGTATATCTCCTGTCGCCATGTTTAAAATCATGTCTCTCTGTAAGGCGATGGCTTCTCTTTACCTAGAACTCTGTTTCTAACTCTGATTTTTTCCAGAAAACTGTTTCTTTCTACTCAGATTTTCTCTCATCTTTTTTATCTTTTTGCTATGGAGAATCTCTGTAAACTTTGACCCTTTGTAACTTACAACCCGATCATTCTAGTAATGCAATTCATATTCTTAGCAAAAGAAGAAAAGGATGGTATGTGTGAGAGTTAGTTGCGTAGACGAAAGTTTTGACGGTGACCCACAGAAATATACTTACCAAAAGAGGAAAGGATTCCTACTTATCCGCAATGCTCAATGCCCAAAATAACCTTATAGACTCAAATCGATCCTAAATAACTTTGAGGTTAAAACTTAAAACAGACAAAAGAGTAGAATCTTATATGAAAGCATCGTAAATAACATTTCCCAACAAAGTAATTAAAGAAAAAACAACATTTTTCATTTTTCCGTTTCTTTCCATTTATATAATTATGTTTTCTAAGTCACCTGAGAGCCTCCTCACTCTCCGGCGGCGTTACGAGCCATGTTTTCGGTGACAGTCGCCAGTTTCTGCAGATTCAGTTTAACGACCGTATCAGCAAACATTCTTGTGTCCTCCTCCGAGTTCCCTTCGGGCATATCCACGACGTACGACTCGAGCACCACCGTCCACACCCGTCCCTCCTTCTCGAACCTGTGCACCGTCGTCACCGACTTGTAGTTCACCAGCCTGTGCTCTCCTCCGATGATGCTGAACCCCGTCACTCGCCTCTCGTCGTCCAGTACATCGAGCCTCTCCGTCGACGTGTTCGCCGGCAATCCGCTGATCACGATCACGTCGCGCGTGCACCCGACACGCATCTCGAACCCTTCCTCGACGGAGCAGGATTTGATGAAGTGTTTGTAGGTCTGCGGTTTGTCGAACTGACGGACGACTGACCAGACGATCTCCGGAGGCGCGTGGATTCGCTGCGCGTGGAGGGAGGAGCAGCTTCCGGGACCGAGTTGGTAAGTGTGGAACTCGGCGATGGATTGCGCGAGGGCGGATCGTTCTTCCTGAGTTAACTCCGAAGGCATGGTGATGGTTTCTTGTGTTGTTTATGCAATCAATATATGAGGTTTATGTATAGAAAGAATCACATCTAAAAGATGATCAGCGAAAGAGAATAAGACAGTAAGTGGAACTAGGTTTATGAAGACAGAAGTAGATCTAGGTTTATGAAGCGCTTACCAGAACAGAAGAGCATAAGCTGTTTTTTTTTATGAATAGTTAATAAATACACTTTTATTTTATTTTATAGATTACCACTCTCTCCCTTAAAAATGATATATCAACGTACAATTTGATTTGATTTTGGATTTAGATCTCTTAACAGCTAATTAAATGAGAAATGTTTGACGTTAACGATGTTAATCATTAAAGTAGGTGAGTGCCAAAACATATCGATCTTCTAATTGGCTCTCACCATCATCAACTTCTGTATCAACAAGTACATGTTGTATTTTTTTATTCATCCTTTGTTTTATTTTCTGCGTGGAATAATAAATTTTGTTACTACTTTTTAGTGAAATAATAAATGCCGATTTCTTTTATGTCGTCGTTTAATACCCAAGTTGGCAACTTGCAAAAATTAATCAAGTTGGCAACTTGCACCAGCATCACCTTTGCCATAATTAGAAGAAATCGATTTTTAAAGTGTGCAAATAATATTAGTCAAAAATATAGCTAGGGAGTATGCAAATAGAAAAGAAAAGAGAATAGTACAAATGAATAATTTTTTTAGTGAGACCTAGATCCAATGGAATTTGATAGTATATAATTATATATATAATAATAATATGTGTACAAATAATAAAATATTATAAGAATTGTAATTGCCGTCCATAATGGTCTACATAATGGATCTCCCACAACAAATTCTCTAATAAAAAATAAAAAGAAGAACAAATTATGAGATGTAGGCCTAATCAGACGTATTTATGTGGGACACAGGCTGACACTAGTCAGTGTCAAGGTGAGCTGAATATTACTATGCTTGTAGTAAAGAAGGCACGAACTTTTTAAACCTTTCTCAAAAATGGAACGTGAGCCCATCTTCCTTAAAGCACTTTTTTTTATATTAATGCTCTCATCTCACACCGAACCCAACTATCGTAGCTCAAGCCGAACCAGATGCTCTCATCTCAAACAAAACCCAACGTTCGCATCTTAAGCCGAGTCCATAGCGCCAATTCTTGCCAATCTTGATTTATACTGAATTAACCTTTTTCTTAAATTCGACTCATTCGTATACCTTGCACAAAAAAAAACTCATTCGTATACCTCTACCGCATTCGACCAACTGAGGGAAAACTCAATATTGGAGGAAGATTGCACATCCCTCTCTTTAACTTACCATAAAATAAGTTAATCATTGATCTAGTAGTGCCACACATTTCTTTATAAATAGAGACACATCTCATCCGTACTATTATTTGATAAGTGAATTTGATTACTTGTCATGTTTTCCATAATTTTAAGTTGACTAACTATATTTTTGACTATATGTTTCTGCAGATTCAGTTTAACGACCGTATCAGCAAACATTCTTGTTTTTAGATTACATTACTCAAAAAGGCCCGCTAATCACTGATCTAGTAGTGCCACACATTTCTTTATAAATAGAGACACATCTCATCAATATTATTATTTGATAATTGAATTTGATTACTTGTCATGTTCTCCATAATTTTAAGTTGAGTAATTAATTTTAATAAAACAATTTTAGTTATATTGATTGAAGTTTTGATATATTTAATAAATAATCATAAAATTTGTTATTTACTGATTAAAAATTAATATTATAAAAATTATCTCAAAAAATAAATGGAAAACATGTTTGGAAAAAAGACAATTCATGTATTTATTTTGTGTTTATCTACATCTTTATCTTATTTATTAGTTTTTACACTTACCTTTATATATTCATAATAATTAGATTTATCATTATACTAAAAATATTAAAAGTAATTTTCTAAAAAAAATAACAAAATTGATTTATATTTTTTGTAAACATAATATGTGATGGCACATGTTTTCAAGTAATTAGTTTTTAGTATTAGTGATAAATCTAATTAATCTTAGCAATTAGATTTACGAATATTTAAATCAATAGTTATCCATGATTTTAGGCTCAATCATGATTTTTAATAAACAACTTTAGTTTTAATAGACTATATCAAGTTTTTATATATTTAATGAAAAATTATATAATTAATTATATAACTGATTAAAAATTAATATTATATAATTATATAAAACAATAAATGGAAAACGTTTTGCAACAGAAAAAAAGATAATACCATGTATTTATTTTGTGTTTATCTACATCTTTCTTTCCTATTTTTTTTTTTATTTTTATAATTAGTAGTATATAATAAAATATAATAATTAGATTTATCATTATGATAAAATATCACTAAAAATAATTTGAAAAGGTTTTGGAACAGAAAAAAAAGATAATACCATGTAATTATTTATGAAGTAATTTTGCTTACTTGTCATATTCTCCATGATTTTATGTGATTTTGGTTATTTATCATGTTTTTCATAATTTTAGGTTTATTTGTTATTTTTTAGGTAACTTTGATTATTTATCATGTTTTTCATAATTCAAGACAATTTTATTTATTTGTCATTTTTAATACTTTTGACTAATGAGCCATCAGTTTAAAAATATTATTTGAAACTTTATTAAACAAGTATTGAAAAATAAATTTAATTATTTGTCATATTTTCATAATTTATCATATTCCACATGATTTTAGGCTAATCATTAGTTTTAATAAATAAATTTAATTAAACTTATTAAAAATTTGATATCTTTAATGAATAATTATACTATTATTACTTACCTGATTACGAATTAATATTAGAAAATTATCTCAGAAAGAAATATAAAACATGTTTGAAAAAGGAAAAGACAATTCCATGTATTTATTAATTTTTATAATTAGTATATATACACATATAAAAATTAGATGGGCAATTCTCCTTAATAGCACATTTTAAAGTTCTTCTCTCAAAAATAGCACTAGAGGAGGAAAGTCACAAAAATAACATTCATTAATAGATCAAATGTCCTTAATATCCTTGTTTTATAATTAGTTTTTTTTTTTTTAAAAAAATGAGAAAGACCTCTCTTACTCTTCGTCTTTCTCTTCGTTCTTAGACATTCTATCTCTCATGGCAGTGAATCTTTCCGGTCGACTCCGATTTTGTTCCATCATCTCCAACAAAGAAGACTGTCATCATCTCCGTCGAAGTGCACAAAGATTCGACTCTCCAACGACGCCATTTCAGTATGATTCATTTTCTTAATGGTTTTTTTAAACTGAAATTAGGATATTATTAACAGAAACCCTTTGGTCACTGTCTCTCGCCGATTTGCTCCACTCTGGTCGATTTTTTCTCAAGCTATAAACTTTGAACTGGACTTGATTGTTCCTCTAAGTTTATTTGATTCACGCGCGATAATTTGAGGGACCATAAAGGGAGGAAAGGAAGCGAATTTAGGGGTGGATAGTTGAAAAAATGGAGGAAGAGAACGAAGTGGTGAAGACGTTCGCAGAGCTTGGTGTGCACGACGAGCTTGTGATGGAACAACCCTTCGAAGATTCAAGCCGGAGCTCTTCCTTATGCTCTTGAAGGTTGAGTCTTTATGAGGCTGTTACTTCTGCCAAAGCTTGGAACTTTATGATTTACCAATTGTTGGAACTCGTTTTTGACAAAATGGTTTTAGACCATTTTTTCGGTAAAGTTTCCGGACGAAGACGTTCGTCGGAATAACCAAATGTTTGACATTATGCAATAGTGTATTCGTATGTCAAAAACATAGTTGGTTTTGAATGAGAAATGGAGTTTAATGGAGTTCTAAAATGTGTGACTTTTTATGCACACATTAGATATTGAATTTGAATTTGGATTTAAATATGTTAGATAAACTTATGTCTAATAACTTATGGTTTAAATCATATTCATGGTGATCTTTTATATTTGGTTAAATATAAAAATGCATATCCATAGCAAATAAATTAGCTTGATTTGGTCAAAGACACTAATATTATATTTGCAAGTTACGGTCAATAGTCAAATGAATTATTGTTCATTATGATTATTGATGACACTTAATACTCAATAACCATGCATATACGTTTTCAGTTTTGAAAAGAAGAAACCTAAACGTAATGTTTTGTGGTGCTCACCTTTTCTATATAAAGCCTCATGGCAATGTAGAAAGATATAGATTTTGAGATGTTGAACATCAAAAAGAAATCTCTCCCACTTGAATATTTGACTCTTTATTTTTGTGTCTTCTTTTCCTTTCTTTTTTTGAGTCTGAGAGTACACATAAAACTGATTCGCCAGCCTACTGATAGAGTGACGCAAATTCAGAAGATTGTTTGCAGTTGTATCCTGGGACTCATTACGTTATCGAACCGTCGCACTACGTCGCACTACGGGACGTATTTTGGGTTAAGGAAAGAGATAATATCTCGCCTCTGCAGTTGTATCATCCTCTTTTCTTAATTTTTGGTATAAGTTTATCAATTTTATTTTTACAATATTCAGTTTCCCGTAATTTATAAAGTACGGTCCTATCAGATCGTTCCTCTAAGTTTATTTGATTCACGCGCGATAATTTGAGGGACCATAAAGGGAGGAAAGGAAGCAAATTTAGGGGTGGATAGTTGAAAAAATGGAGGAAGAGAACGAAGTGGTGATGACGTTCGCAGAGCTTGGTGTGCACGAGGAGCTTGTGATGGAACAACCCTTCGAAGATTCAAGCCGGAGCTCTTCCTTATGCTCTTGAAGGTTGAGTCTTTATGAGGCTGTTACTTCTGCCAAAGCTTGGAACTTTATGATTTACCAATTGATTTGAGTCTAACGTGTCGGATGTCTCGGTTCAGGTAAAGATGGGGCTATTGTATTTTATTATAATCAAGAATC